>CCAG010002095.1:0-59891 GCA_001077435.1 Glossina morsitans morsitans
AATATATAATATATTTGTTGCATGTTTTTACGTCATTTTAAAGAAATTATGCTTTTCGATGCTTTTCTATTATTCTCTTATTTTATTTTACTTCACTTTTTTCTAAAGCACAATAAGTAATAGCACCAAGAAAAACAAGAACAAGCATTCTACTCCGAGAAAAACAAGAACAAGCAAACAAGAACATTTAGGAACTTTAGGGATTTAGTAAAAATATTTATATGAGTGTGTTTATTTTGTATTCAAGCAGAAATTTCCATCGTCTATTCTATGTGTGGATTCTTGGAAAGCATTTCAGGTTATTGATGCTGAGATAGACATAAATAATAATAATAATAATGAAATCGACGCAGATATTTAGAACGCTAACGAAGATACAAAGCGAGAGAATGACAATGAAATAAATCCCGAAACAACTTCATCAAAACAAGTTCTTTTGCCAATTAATGCTCCTATTGCTAATGCTCCTATGATTGTCTAAAAATTAGTGAAACTACACCACAAAGATCTTGCAAACTTGAAGAAAAATGAAAATAATATTATACAGCTGTTTTTCTCTCAATTTCCTGCATAACACCCATCGATTTGTAAACATTCTACAGCTGTTTTTCTCTCAATTTTCTGTATAACACCCATTGATTTGTAAACATTCTACAGCTGTTTTTCTCTCAAATTGCTGATGTAGATGAGTTTTGTATTTCCTTATAAAATGGAAAAGAGCAGAAAAATGGGATTTTAATAAGTAGAAAATCGATGAGTTTTAATAAAGATAATTGAAGATATACGCAGTAATTTTAAAAATGTGTTATCTACGTAGTAGGACTTTGTAATAAGTTCCAAACTGCCCAATAAATTTTGCGGCTTTGATGATTCGAGCAATGAAGGGGCATCGATGAATTAATTCAAATATTATCCGGGGACTTTATGAATAAGTATACAACATAATGAATAGGGAATTGATGATATAAATTTTTTAAATAACTTCTTCAAATACACAAACAACTAGTAACTAACTTTTTCAAAATTACTACGTGAACCAATAAATTGAATATTTTCAAAATTTAGTATAATAGTTTATTATTTACTTTTAACATTTTCAATTTGAAGGTTTCCTGTATAAAATTAATCTACCGGTGAAACTATATTGACTTTGCCGTCTTCTCTCTCCTCCGCCTTAACTAAAAATTTATTTCAGAAGATCCAGTCAACTTATTTATATTTGAATACACTCCAAAAGCAAGAAAAGAAATGTTTAATATTTAAAATAAGATATATTTTTTTGAACAATAAACAAGAGATCCGAATGACTTTTCAAATGTACTTTGCAACAATTGAAAACATTACCTTGTCACTTTCCCATTTAACCATTTTCTGTTGACTCGTTCAGATTCGAAACGCTTATCTGTAAAATAAGCGGAGAATAGAATTTCTGGTTATAATCAACGTTCCTAATACATATTTTTGGGAAATTTTCCATAGAAAAGTTACGTATTCTTATGAACCAATGTAGACCAGGTGACCCAAAAATAGATGAAATAGTCGCTGATTTTGATGTCAATGCTTTCCTCCTAATAAATAGAGTGAGTTATCCTAAAAGAGAGATTCTTATAATAATATTTGCACGTCTTTGTCATCGTGGTATTTATAATGAGCAGCTGTAGGGTCTCGGCCAACTGTCGCGGTGAAAGAATACAGATTATCGCTAGGTGAAAGATGTATACGTTTTGGTATTTCAATAATCTCTTCAAATTTCGTAGCTGGAGCCTCAGTGGAGGCCGAAATAACTTTGGCATTATGTACAGAATTAATTTTAAATTTATTTGAAATTTTATATAAATTACGTGATAGATGCGTTTTATTAATTTTTATTTTCAATTTTATTTTTTATTTTGTAATGTTTTTTTTTCTTTCGGGATGTTGAGTTAAGATGTTTCTAGTGTTTAAAAAACAAATTTCTCTGAAACATTCCATAAATAAATGTTATATTTAAAAATCGGTTGTTTGTGCGCATTAGTGTTTGGAGACGATAGCAGAGCTGCCTAGAGTACGAAAATAAGAAACCAAAAGATCATAATAATCAAAAACACATTAATGTCATATTTTTACTACAGACTTAGTATATTAATGACACCAATAACTAGTGAAATTGTTTTTATTCATGTGAAAAGATAATCTATAGAAATCATAAACCAAACTAGTATTAAAACTTATTTAGAGCGAAGAGTAAATATTTAACGATATTAAGAGTAATTTCAGGATGCCCACAGGTTAGATGCTCCGAAAAGTAATGTTCGATTACATTGGCATTCAGAAAGGACTATTAGCGTAGTGTGCAATGTTTAACGTGAAAATTACAAGTGTTAGTCTTTTATGAAGCAGTGGATAAGTTACGTAAATTAAAGGAATATATGGAGGAGTGGTCCATTCGAAATACGACTGAGAACATTCTTACGTTTTGATGAGAAGAGTGCAATGCAAACAGCTCAATTACGGGAGTATAAAATATCATTGTGATCATAGATCGGAGAGACAGATAGAAGATAGATGATCAGGAGATTGCAAAGTTCTAATGGGGAGGTGCTCACTATATTGATTTTATGCAGATCATCGTTGCATCTGGTGTGATTTAACATCAGCCGTGTGAGGCTGCGATGGGTGAACCGCGGCATTATGTTTGTCTGCAGACTTAAAGAATACACATGAATTCATTCGCTCCAACGCTGTCGCCAAGACATTCGCCGTAGAATATATGGCAGTTTTGTTTGAAAAACAAGAGTCAATGTTAAGATCTAGGAACCCGAGATCATTTCTTACAACAGCAGACTTATGTTGATTTATTGATTGATCTTGAAACAAAGTTTGTAGTAAATTCAAGTTTTTATTTTTTAATTTATTATATCATTTGCCATCATTTTTGCAAATTTCCGATCTCCATGTTACAGCAATATAGCGGTCGTGAGGTAAAATAGAACTCAAGGTGCCTACTTGATAAAACAGGGTTAGCGGTTGACAATGTGGTTTGCTTTGCTTTACGTTATCATAGCGATTTCCCTTTTTATCTGCGGTGACGCTTCCGCTAAAAAATGGATATCTACGATCTTTGGATAGCAATGAAGTATAAAGTGATCGACGCATATCCTTATTAGTCTCAGATAATTGATATAGTATTCATATGCCCTGCTATGCGTCCTTCCAATTTCTTGTAGGTTTGCCTGTATTGTTGTCCAAGTGAAGAGATCATAAGTACCAGCAGCACCCCTTCTGAATTTATTATTCTTCAATATAGCTCCATAACTATCACGAATTTTCTTTATTACCGTTGCACTAAATCCGCATGAAAATAGGAAAAGGATACAATCCTCGGACGTTGCCACTTTATTACATTATTATTGCTTTAGCAAAGCAAAGAAAACAAAAGCAAAATCTTTGCAACTAACTGATTATTTATGGGTGGTCGTAATATACGCATGGGACGCTTGTTATTTCTAAATGGTTCATATCAGATGACAAAATCAGTGTACCTTAGTAGCAGCATTAGTCGGTTGTGAGTGTACAAATTAGTCCGTTTATCGTTAATTTTTATTGTTTGTGTCTAGAGGCGTTGCCATTGGATTTGGTCCAAACTTCTTACCATCGGTTAAAATTAAACGAATTAGTTGTTTATACATCGTGTTATTTGTATTTTTAAGTACGTAAATCAATAAAAGCTTTTCGGCATATAAGTTGTGGTACGCATAAGCATAAGTAACAACAATTAACGGTCTTCCAAACGCAGTGGAATAATCTAGAATAATCTAGATATTTTTAATTGATTTAGCTTCATCATGTTTGCAAGTTTATTAATGAACTAAATTTACTTTTAGATGAACTTTGTATACTAAATGCTAAGGTTCTAAATATGTTGAAGTTATCCTTTGTCAGTTTAAAACATTTAGTTAGTACCATCGAGTTCATGTCAGCTTCTAAATCTAATGAATAAAAAGTGTACTATAACCTCTTTGGTGCTCTATTTAACGTAATTGTTTCTGAAGCTTACACACAACGTTACGCTTCTTCATCGGCAGAAGCTTTTTAGTATACCCGTTATCCATTTTCCATTTATTATCAATTAAATATTTTAGTTTAATTTTTACTTTTCAAAATGATCGAAACTCTTCTAAGCATTTACTGAATTTCACTGCTTTGATTTAACTTAACATATTGTTGGTAACCTTAAAACAAGCCACATGTTATTGTTTAGAAATTTGTAAAGATAAAGGAACTTTATTCAACAAAACCATCGCAGAAATGGTATGTAAAAAATTATAAAATTCAATATCTTGGAAAAATTAGTGCAGAAATGATCATCCTGTCCTGCTTTAAAATCTAATATCACTATTATTTCAACAGGGCAAGAGTAAAAAAGGTTTCATAGACCGGAAAAATGCAGTGACTTTTCATTTAGTTCATCGGAGTCAGCGTGATCCTTTAATAACAGATGAAACAGCTCCTCAACGGGTCCTCTTAGAAGCCAGTGCACGTCAATCACAAAAAAGCAGCACAACAGAGGCACCAGATTTACTTAAACGGAAAGAAGAACAACGGAAATATGGAATTGATTTTGATGACGAATACGATTACTTGCAGCATTTAAAACAACCAGAGCAGGAGGTAGTTTGGGAATATGCCGAAAATCCTAATCAAGCTAAAAAAGGTGTAAAAGAACAACGTGTTCTCGAAGCTCTTAAACTTGTTCTGCCTAGTTCAGTGTTTGCAAGCGAGTATGAAGAACCAGATGGATTGCTTAACAAAGCGGCTCCTCAGCCTGGTCCCCATCCTGATTGGGATCCTGATGTAGTGGCTGCTCTGGATGGTGATTTTGATTTTGATAACGGAAGTAATCAACTAGAAGATGACTTTGTCATAAAGGCCATGGGTGATGAGGAAACAAATCAAGAGCAGGAAGAAAGCCTTAATTCAAGTGATGTTAGTGATGGCTCTAATATCGAAGAGCTTCTAGATGATTTGGGACCTCTAACCCGAAATAGCCGTTTTGTTGATGAAGAGACGAAGTCCCGTTTTACTGAATATTCAATGTCTTCCAGCGTAATGCACCGCAATGAGCAATTAACTTTATTAGACGATCGTTTCGAACGCTTTTACGCTACCTATGACGACGCAGAACTCGGAGATCTCGCCACAGAGGAAATTGAAGGCGCCTGGCATCAAAAGCACCCACACCTAATAGATTGCATGCAAGAGTTTAAAAAATCTAAAAAAACATTAAAATATAGCAAAGAATGGGACCGCCAACGTATAGAAAAGTATCGTTATGTCGTTGACGGCGATCTGGATCCGAATGAACAGCTGGTAGAAGTAGAAGTGGAGGACCCAAAAAGAAAAAAATGGGATTGTGAATCCATATTATCAACATATTCAAATATATATAATCACCCGAAGTTGATTGAGGAGCCTAAAGGCAGATCACGTTGCCCATCCGGTTCTACACAAGAGGCACAAAACCATAAAATTGTTATTGATCCTAAAACTGGTATACCTATGAACGTTTTGCGAGGTGGGACCAATGAAGTTACTGCGAAAGCTCTAGCAAAACTTGATGGCGGGTCAAGCAGTTTCGCGGCTCCTAAGTCACTATGTGACAAATCGGTGTTATCGACTTTAAGTGTTTTGTCCATTAGGCCTAAAGATGAAACGTGTGAAGAAAGGCGAGAACGCAAAAGATTGGTGAAGGAATATCGCAACGAACGTCGTATAGAAAGAAAGGCAAACGCAGAGGCATTTAAAAATGAAAAGAAACGACAAATAAATGTGAAAATTAATCGACAACAAAATCAACAGGGAACAAAAATGATGTAGAAATTGTATGAATTAAAATGAAATATGATAAGCGCGAAATTATACATGCCTTTCTTCAATAAAAACCAGTTTTTAATTCAATTCCTATTTATTCAGAATATCGCCGTCAGATTCTCAATTTCCAAAAGATCGTTTAGGATATCTTCAGTTTTGGTACCAATTTTTTTTGCCACTTCATTTCTTTCTGCCACAGTCATCATTGTAAATGACCAAATCAAATCGCCGTCTATAATACAGCGCGACGGATTCAATGATAACCGCTTAACATATTTAATGGTGCGAAATTCTTTAGGATTGAGACCACACAGATGTTCCTGATAGGTGATTAGGACATTTTGTAGCATTAAAAAACGTCTGTACACCTTTTCCGGCAGAGGTACACAATATCCCATTCCCCCATCTGAAATAGAAGAATTGGAATTAATTTCAATAATAAATTAGGAAGGCTTTCAAAAGTCGCGTTTGGCGATAATTGACATCAAAGTCACCAAAACGGAACATATTTCCTACTGTTCCACTTGATTACTTCGCGCACCGAAAGTTCTGTTTACTTGCCTAATGTTCCGAACATTACCAAATGCTTGTTCTCGTACATAAAAGGTTGGCGATGATATAGTCCACGTTGGTGACATTGCACACGAAACATAGTGTTCACGGTTTGACCCAAGTGGTAGTCTCCTTTGCGTATCAGTTTTTGACCGCCTATCGATTCCCGAATTTCTGGCTGATACATGTACACTATAAAATTTTTATCAGCGTCCGTAACTAAAAAACCCAGATTTGTATTGTCCACCATAAATTCTATAGTGAACACCTCAAGAGGATTGAAGTCACGTGAAGCCAATGATAAAGTTCGGAACTCTTCTTGGAAGCGCAGCAAACTAACCGATTTGTAGACATCAGCAATCAATATTAAAGATTTAACAGAGATAATTTGATGCACATATATGTTGGTATCAATAAACGCTACGCCACAAAGATCATCGTCCTTCAATTGCCATAAGTAGATTTTTTGCCCTAGAGCAGTAACTAGAAAGCCTAAAACATCTGATATAGCTGATACAGGACCTTTTTGCTCTTTCTTAAACACTTCTTTTAATTTGAATTTAGTTAACGGTTTTCCTGGCTCCGGTACAACTTCAATTATATCGTATATGTGTATGTTGCCCCGAGAAGTTATGTCCTCGCTGTAGTTAAAATTTGTGCCTAAGCATAAATATTCTTTGAGACCTGATCGCGTGCCTTCGTAGGCCAGTTTAACAATCTTGAAATCGGTTACATGTTCCCAACTCTCAAATTCAATGGAAGCATCAGGTACAATTTCCCAAGTTTCTGGACTTATCAGAACCATACTGAAGAGTGAAGCATTCGGATATATAAATCGTTCGCCCTTATTTTCCTCAGTCAATTCTTTATCTTCACCGTTAAAGCGATAATATTTGTTAGTTACTTCTTCTGCTTGCGTGACCAGGCAGTAAACTCGATTTTCCCGATGGTAGACAATCTGCCGTGGCGTACAACGAAGGGTTACTTTACGCACCGGCCATGGTGAATCGTACGTTAAATAAGGTGGTAGAACACAAATTTTCAAATCGAATGTTGTATCAAAACATAAAAAGCCTTGTGGACAATTAACATTGTTGAAAGGGGCAAAACTTCTTACCAGCCCATTACTGAATAATTTGTGAACACGTAGCTCGCCTTTACCAGTCAGAAATATAAGGCTTGGATTCGGACCGCATAAAACGACACCATTTAATCCTGAAATATTGGGAAAATAACGTAGCTTGCTTATATAACGATCTTGCAAATTGTATGAGTCTAATTCCGAGTCTTCGTCATCGAGATCCATTGCGGTGGGTTGCACATCGATCAAGTTCACACTATGTAATTTGCGAAAACGTATTTTCAAATGACCCTTTGCATAGCGATAGACATAATATATCAACAGCTCGATATGAGTTCGTATCATCAATAGTGGGCGGCTACCGTTGTTGCCTAGGCCAACTAAAGCTATTTCTCGAGCAACAGGCGAATTTGCATGCTGTGGCATACAATTTAGAAGAATACCTTGTTTATTGTCTTGTTGATTGAGTGTAGCAGGTACAAATTCCATGGAATCGGAAAGAACCATACCGCCATTACCTACGTCGTTTACTAAATACATAAGTTTCATATCCGGCATTGAATAAATTTCCAATGTCCCGTTTTCTCTAGCTACCACCAACCAATAAGTCGGCTTTATTTGCACTAATAAACGACGCCACCAATCAGAATTTTTTTGCCTACTTTGCTTTGCTAAATCGGCCATACTATTCATTTTGAATGCGTTTCCTGATTCACCGTAAAGTAAATCTTCTTCATCTTCTATTTTCAGATGAGGTTCGGCTTTCATATAGCCCAATCCATTATACAAGGAATTACCGCTACCGCCTGCAATATTCAAAACTTCATCGGATTTCGTTGTAAACAAGCCGGAAAGATCCTTATACGCAGTCAGTGAAACAACTGCCGGAGAACTGCTAATCGTATTTTTATTAATAGCCAGGCGAGGGGTACCTCTGGTTTCACGCAAGGCTAAAGTTATTACTTTTCCATGCAAAACTCTTAGACACACATAGGGATCGATAATGGATACCTGCACCACGGGCCCTCCTTCATCGATAGGCACATTCTGTATTAGCCTCCTACCCTGTAATAAACGTACTGAACGCGTTGTTACTTGGACAATGAAACGATTTTGTCCCAAATTACCGACGAAAATGGTAGGTTGTTGGCAGCTAAATCCGGTATTTTCAATTTCGTTTATCTCCTCACCTGTTTGCAAGACCAAAGTTGAAGAACGTTGCGACAGTATCATAAAGTCATGATGATCTTGGCGAATAGTCTTCTTGCTAACGTCGTCGAACACAGTCCAAACATCCAAACAGCCATCAAGCTCAAAAGATGTTATCACTTGGGGGTTAATGCAATTAACAAAAACACAAAGTGCACCGTTTTTACCATGGCCACTAGAAGCAACTATATCGATCTTTAAATCGACTAACTGATTAGCATGCGGGCGCATAGTATTTCCGCCCTCCTCAAATTCTACACGCTCACCAGCGCACATAAAATTGATCGGTCCAACATTAAGCAGACTGTCACATACCTCAAACACATATTTGCGCAGCTGCACTGATGTTTTAGCACCGGAACCGTAAACTTCAAGTTCTTCATCTTCAATACGTCTAGCTCTAGGAGCTTCGTCGCCGTTCGAATTTTGAGCCTCAGAAGTCTCGATTTCATCTAAAGTGATAACAGTACTTTGATCTTCTTCCGTAAAATGCAATAGCAATGAGTTGCCCAAACGGGACCCCAAAAACAAATATTCGCTTTGACAAACACACATACAGCTTGTTATCACACTAGCAGCAGCTTTGTGAAAATGAAAATTACGCACAGTTCGCATCGAATCCACGCAGAGAGTAAGCACGTATAACTCCCCAGTCCGCAACGATACCACCAATTTATCAACATCAATAAATGAGATACTGGCGGCATCTAAACTGATGCGTACACCGTCTTGCGGTTTGAGTGGAAAATTTGTACTGTGATCTGCTGAACTATTTAACGAAACCCCATATGGCGGCACACTTTGGTTGAGATATATAATGGAATTGACGGTTGTAACTAAGCAACCTCCAATTGGTTTCTGTATCGGGAAGACCTGCAGACAGTCGAATGGCAGACCGGTCACAGTCCAAATAATAGGATGAACACGTTGTTGTATATTCAGAGATATAGCCGCTAAAACGCAAGTATCTGTGCGTACTGCAACCCTTCCCGGGAAAGTACGTACAGGTTCATAAAGTATTAACAATGTTGGTTCATAATAACCATACAAGAATTGCAAATCCAAAACGTTGTCGATTTTATCATCGAGATCGTGTAGAGCTATTAAATAGGATGCCAAAATAGGTGTCCGAGCTACGATGGCCGTTGGAGCCTTCTTAATCGGTTTAACATCGGCTAATTCAATTTCATCGAGCCCATTATCCTTTCGAAATGGTAGAACAACTAAACGTTTGCCGTATACAACCATCACCGCGCAACGCGCATCGGGATCAACACGAACCTAACATAAATAAATTACAATTAGAAATTGACATGAAAGTCAAAATTATTACACTCTACGTATATACTATTTAAACATTACCATGGGAACGTAATAGCGTCCCGTCCAACCGTCCCTTATATCCTCCTCTTCAAAAAAATGCAGAGACAAAGTCTTCAAAGCAAATGTGTCCGGATCGTGTTGCACGACCGACAACTTGGCATCCTTAAAACTGATAAGTAAAGCATCCCTCATTGAACCACAAAGTGAAACGCTTTGTAATGACATCACATTTCCGTAAAGAGAATATGTGGCCAAGCATTCTAAACGCATTTTAGGCGGTGAGCGCATGTCGTTAGCATTTAGTTTCTGTTGGCGTTGTGCCTGATCCATGTACGGATAAATTCTGAAAACTTTCAAAACATTGGCGCCTGCCACAACAAGATTTTCCTCACTGTTATTGAAAAACCGACAAGATATTGCAAATTCAACTGTAGTGGCTGGATGAGATTGTTTACACACAGAGAACATTTTTTCTTTTTCTTGGATGTTGCGTTAGGATGGACTAAGAAAATAAGATTTGTGGATTACAGGTCTAGATAATAAACAATAATTATTTGCAAGAAATGTATATAAAACACGGCCATGATATGCTTAGCCGATATGTTATTGACAGTCATGTAAAAACAGTGTTGCAAACTTTGGCTGAAAAGAGAATGTTTTGGAGATAAATTCTGATTGAACATAAGAAAAAAAATATCGTCAATCAAATAGATAAAGTTAATTCCTGGAGATGACGTACATTTTTTCCTGCAAAGAGATCGGGGATGCCACCATATAACTTGAAATAGTCAAAAGAACTTCTAATACCATCGGCCCTATGACACCTGAAATTTAAATGTTTAGCAGGCTCGCCAATATTACAAACTTCACAAATATCACATGGTGTAGCACGATTTAGTTTCAAATATAGTTCATCATAAGTGTGAGTCTATAAAGAATTTTGATTTCGGGGGAATTAAAGCAATCCTCTGATAACCGTTTAAAGTTAAATGTGGGATTTATTTTAAAGAAAAGGCGGTTTTGGCATGCACAATCTCTTTAAAGTCATCAATTAGTTGTCGAAAGATGTGGTTACGAATTGCTCGCATTGCTTCGTTGCGAGTACATTTGATGGATGACATTGTACCACTAAATTAGAACGCTTTTTGTATGAAAATCAGCTTTTTCATTTAAAAAAAAACCGCAGTGACCATGTATCGAAACAAGATTGCAGCCCTCCATTTGAGATTCATTTAACTCCTGTTTATATTGATTGTCTACATATGATTTTATTTATTAGAAGCAGAGCTGAGTTGCTATCCGAAAAAATAACAATTCGTTTGATATCATCACTAATCGCCACCTGAACAGCATGTCTGATCGCAAGTAATCCAATAAAAGTCGAGCAAAGTTCCTGCGCCACTTAAGTGCTATTTTAGATAGATGCTTCACTATCGAGAAGCTAGATACGTTATGTGCAGCGGAACCGTAAGCGACATATAAATCATAGCCGTTGTTGTAATAAAGAAGAAGAAGCAGTGGTACAAATAAATTCCTCCCGTAAATTTACATAAATTTACAAGTAGTTTGCTTTAAAGGAACCTTTACAGGTTGATGATAGCTGTAAAGTGTTCCTTTTAAAGCATAGCTTTCATCAACCTCTACAAAACAGTTCAATGTTTTTAAAAAAAATAAAAATCCAAAAATATATAAACACATCTAAAAAACACCTACAGACGGAGCGGATAACATTTAGTCTATAAGGCTTAGTATGTAGTTATTACTAATTTGAAATTTAAATTCATCATGTAAAAAATGTAAAATTATATTAATAAAATAAAATTAAAAAGAAACTGATCGTTGTTTCATTTATATTTAATTTGACAATTAAATAAATTTCCAATGAATGTTAATTTGTTTGTAATCTATTAATTAAAGATAAAACCATTAAAACAAAAAACAAGAACAGGTGCAATGCCCGTAAAAGAACAACTTCACTATACCCACGGTTTCCCGAACCATCAATGAGATACCGTGATAGGCACGTTGCTATTGGTTTCAAATGGCTGGGATCCTCTTTAGGCGCCCACCATTGTTTAATTTACTTTAGAACTATCATAATATTTGTAATAAAACATATGGATTACAATAGATTTTCTAGGTCACGATATGGTTTGCCAACGCAATTAGTAATAATAATTTATATATGTAATAATAATAATACAATAATATAATAATAATAATAATAATTAAAACCCGCACAAATTATTACTAGCAATAAGTTCAGCACATAGTTATGGGCTAATCTTTAGACTTAATAAACTGTTGCAAATAGATTCGGCAGCGGACAAACCTACAGCCAAAAGCTTCTTAATGATGAGCGGCAGTCTTTTCAGATTTCTGGATTTTGGATGGGTAATTACTAGATCCGTTCTAGTCGAATGGACTAAACTCTTTTTCGTCTTGGTCTTCAAGTTAGTAGCCCATGTTGTCGATTAGAAAGTATTCAGCATCAACTTTGTGTCCGCTTACCAGCATTGACATCTGCGACATCATCTTTTCGAAGCATTCTGCTATATGTACGAATGATTGTGCGTCTATTGCCGACGCTTTGTATTTTGATAACAAATTTTTCCAACGTATGTTGTCTTACCCTACACGGTGCTATTGTTACACTACGGTAACTATGTAATAATTCTTCCATGAGCTCGTTGAAATTTTCAATCATTCGATATGTATGGCTCGCTATATGCTTAGTTCGGAATTTCTTGTTTAAGAAATCGGAGCACTGTTTCACACTTCTTTTGTACTCCGCTACTCAGAGTCTATTGTGCTCTACTGTGCAGATATATACATGTACTTAAATGCCGTCGAAAAAGATTTTCATTTTTTTATACTTACGACAGAAGGATGGGGGTATTTTGTTTTTTTGCATAATTTATGCAGCACCCAAAAGCAAGCTTCAGAGATCCCATAAAGAATATATATGCTTGATCTTCTTCTTGAATTTGTGAATTGATTAAGCCATGTCTGCCCGTCTGTGAGTCTGTGTGGTGTTTGCTTGTTGGTATTCTCTTATTCGCAAAAATGAAAATATCGACTTCAAATTTGATAGAAACATGGGAAGTTTTTGCACGCAGGTTGGTATGGAAAATAGGCCAAATTTGTTACAACGAAAGCCCACAGTACAGTGTAAACTGAACGCAGCTCCGTTGGGTATTAGATAAAAGGACAGGAAGAGCAGAATGCGAAAAGCTAAGTGTGTTAATTCTAAATTAGTTACGGCGGACGTCGCCACGTAGTGAACTAAGTTTTTCATTACAATACCATTGACGTTGGTATCACAGTTTAGAAAAAACCGATTTGTTGAACACTACAATCTCAAGTGGGAAGAAAGAGAAAAACTCTTCGATGCTATCGGTTATCAAGAGGATACTGCCCCATTGATACTGCAAGGTTATGGTGTAGCTATTGTTACGAATTTCCATTTATGCACCTTAGGAGTCCATCTCTATGATGACAGAGATTTGGGTGAGATTTTTGATCGTGACACAATAACACAGCATGAAAAACAAGGCGTTTTAGTTTTAAGGTTTTTAGATGTCCCAGAGTCCAAAGTATTGAAGTAAGGACAAAACAACTTCATATATAACCTATATATATATATAACCTATATATATATACACATAATATATTTTCATGTGAACCTTTTCATATTCCTCTGCTTATCTGACTATGGGCTCAGAGTTTCAATTTTTGCATCATTTCGAAGCTATGCCAAACGTTCAACGGAGTTATTAAAGGCGGAAGAAGCAAATTTAACCACCGTAACTACAGAAAATATAGTCATTGGCACGGATTGAAACCACATTTAAAAATTGAATAATTAGAACAACAGAAAAAGGATCGTTTGACTTCCAAAAGGAGAGGAACGCTAAAGCTGGTTCATCCTACCAAACGGCAAGCAATTCGACACGGGTTAAAGATTCAAAGATTCCATTTGATTGATACTGAGCAACTGAGAAGCTAGAAACATTATTAGCAACGGAACTATCTTGCCATTTAGATCAAAGTGGCTGTTAGAAGAGTACAGTTTATTCTGGCATATATATAATGTAATAATCATGTTCCCAATTAGGCAATAATGCAGTGTGATTTCATTTGTTTTTTTTTTTTATTTTACAAATTTGTATAAAACTGAATTAATTAATTATGAATTTACAATTTAAAATATTGTTTTTGTTGTTTGGAAATCCGAAATCCAATTCATTCCCGTTAACTAATTTTCGCACAAAATAAATTCCCGAAACAGGGAAAAACCAAGTGCACATTCGCGGCGCGTCATGCAGCGGCCGGCCGACGAAAAAGATTAGCGGAAAAGCAGATTAACGGATTAAAAATGAAGCCATAAACTTTATGCTTGTAAAAATGCATATAAATAGACGGCAGAGCCAGTCGGACAAGAACATTTGAGTTGAAAAAGAATATTAGAGTCGCGAAACCGAGAGTATTTCTAAAGTAAAATGTAAATAATCCTACCCTTAAAGAAATTGATCGTAAAGAAAGAAATATTTCTCTTAAAAAGAATATCCACGATCTAGTGGTACGGACAGTATCGAGAAAAGCGAGTGTCGTAACAATATATTTGTAGATCTTTTTAATTGTCTACATTTTCTTGAAAATAGTTTCTACGAAAAACCCACAATTCGCGCGGACTGGAAAATAAAAGGGCAGAATAAGTGCAGTTACGCCAATATGGTTAGTGAACTTGGCATTATGAATTTACAATTTATCTAATTTTTCCAAACTCTTCTTATAACTGACTGTGTTGAACCGGGATTACGATCAGAGAATTACTTTATTCTTTTCGGTTAGTTTCTTATGTAAATTAAGATATGCTTAATAACTAAAACGCGTCTAATTGTGGAATGAACGTCGCTTTTAATCGCTTGCATTGGATAGTTTAGCATCTCTGTTCTATGCGAGATTCGGCCCCCGCCGAAATGTAACTTTCTTGCTTATTTATTTTGTAATCATTTTTTCTTATGCACGCTACACCATTTAGATGTATTAAAATTGTGCGAACGCACATAACGCTTAGAAGGAGTTGTTACAGATCCATCTCTTGCATATAGATTACAGTTCTTTTTAATCGATCTAAGCCTGTCAGTATGTCTGCTCATAATATCGTGTCGAAACTGGGTGCATATACCTATTTATATATATATGGGTATATATTCATATATAGATATACAAATATATCTACTTGGAAATGAATATTGACAGCGAGTATAAAAATAGCGACATAGGTGATGGTAGAATTTTGTGTAGATATGCAGCCTATAGAAAAATAGAGCAAAACAATTGAGAACGCGATTTATAAAATGTTTTTAAAAATTTAAATATTAAAATTTCTTTGATTGGCAAATCCCTGTTCACACATAGGTGTCTCTGTTAGAAAATACTGATAACTAATCACGAACGTGCCGCTTTCTGTTAAATAACATCACGACCGTGCCGCTTTCTGTTAAATGGCAGCACCACAAAATTCTTTACAGATGCTTAGAGTTACCCACTGCCTTTTAGTTATCTCATTGTAGTGCGTTGTTTGTGGGATTTAACAATTCAAGCAAAAACAACAGTTGAAGCTTTTACTTACTAGATGGATCTGACATCATACATATATTTATACCTACTTCATAACAGCATCTGTTCTGCATATAGAATCGGACATCATTTCTCACACTTTAGCAGAATAATTTAATTTATTTGTTTGTGGCTCCCTACCGCAAAAAAAAAAAATATAATTAGTTGTAGCGTTTTTTCCGCATCCTGCAAACAGTGCCATTAATAGGAAATTAACAATATTCAGAGAAGTAACAGAAAATTCTTTGTTCCCGCTCTATTGTGCTCCAATTGCAGCATCAAACTTGTAACTATTTTGACTATTCTCGATGAATTTAGCATTGCAACTTCGTTGACTTGCATTACTGAACAAATATATTTGTGACTTGACACATTTTTTGAGTTTTTTCCGAATCATTTTAATTTTCTATATTTTGTTTTTTTAAGCAAGCAAAGTAGGTCAAATGAGAGAAAACATTGACTGGTCCATTACGGATTGATTCTAGCTCTTTTAGATATTAGAAATTTTTGATAATTTTCAATAAGTGTGCGTGAAATTGTTAAATTTTTCGCTTCTTTCGCCACTCAAAAAATTTCTTGGTCTTGTCACAAAAAGACTGTTAGCTGTTTTTTTTTTGTTTTTTGTAAATGTCAAGCAAGTGTCAATAGTACATTACTACAAGTTTTCGTCAAGCACGCGAAAAAAGTAATATCGTGAACGCCAATGCCAATAACTATGTTAAAAAACGGCTTAACTATGTTAAAAAACCATTCGTATGGTAAAAATTTACAACCGATGACGAAGCGGAACTGAAGCTTGGAATGTTGAAACAATAACGCGATGGAACAAAATCGAAAGTGGTTGCACCTGCTAATGTATGTTTTCCAAAGGCAAATGAGACAAAGCTAAAAAGCAGTGCTTGCTAAACTGTGTTTCTGTTTGAAATTATAACTGTATTAGGTGTAGTTTTTTCATTTGATTATCCTACATAATGCTACAGGCATGTTTTTGATGTTTTTCTACTTTTATCGCTAAGAATTTTATTTAAACATTTTAAAAATTAGAAAAATTAGAAAACGGATAAAGCAATCTTAGATATCTTTAAAATGTATATAATACATTATTTTAGGAAAAATTAGAAATCGTATATCTGTGCTATTTAGCTGTTTTTTTTCTTTTCAATCGAAATATGTGTTGCCAGAATAGTTTTCTGCATCATGTTATTTACGCTGATGTATGCAACATCAAGAAAGAACCCAAGGTAGACATACCTCTCAGTGTGGCGATCGATTCAGAACCATTTCCTGCACCGATTTAAGTTTACGTGTCTATTTTTACGACCATCTCCCACTTCTCTCACGCTTCTGTTTATAAAGGTTATATGAAAAAGAAATATATATATATATATATTGCTCACTTCGGCGGCGATGCGAAACAAATAACTATTATCGGCCATGAGGCGGGAGCTATCAGCGCAAGCTTGCATTTAACTGCAGGCGATTGGTCGAGAAATGCTTTCCATAAAGCCATCTGTATGTCGGGTAATCCCTTAAGTGAAAACACGGTTAAGACCTTCGAAGTTTACATCAATACTTTGGATCAAATATATTCGGTTGTAATCATAAGCCCACTTCAATGTTAATCAAGTGTCTGAAGCATGTCGATGCCAAAATCTTAATGGATAATATACCCAACGTATAATGGGGTCCTATAATCAATCATGGTTTTAGTAATACATCGAAAGGTTTCATAGAAGATTATCCAGTGGCTTTATTTAAAAGCGGAAATTATCATAAAGTTTTACAATGTGGTTCTTCTCACATATTAAGTTCTACAGTGTGGTTCTTTTCACATATTAAGTTCTAGAGTGTGGTTCTTTTCACAAATTAAGTTCTACAGTGTGGTTCTTTTCACAAGTTAAGTTCAACAGTGTGGTTCTCGTCGTGGTTCATACTTACAATATTTACTATTACCATCTATGATCCTTTTCGTCTTCAAATTTTGTGAATTTCTTATCTGTTAAGCACGACTGGATTGAGCTGGACGAGCGATAATAAGAAAGACCCAGATCTGGAGAATAAAGCGCATGAGCCCGAAGTTCCCAAACAAAATTAAAACTTATTTCGTATGTTCCTCTTGCTGCATGCGGGCGGGTGATGTTATGAAGCAAAATCAATTTTCGTGTTCCTTTACTTACTCTAACGACTAACTCGGCTTGATATCGTTGAAATGTGTGCGCCTTTACGTGACAGTCAAGTGCAATTTTTGGTATTATAATATGAAAATAAATGAATGATTAATTATGCGGACTGGTGTAGGCTACTTAACGCCTAGTTGTGCTCCGCTATGACGTCTTTACTTTGGTTTTGGTTTTTTTTTGATATTCCAAAATAAATACTGTATGTTACTGTTTTATGAATAATAATAAATCTGCAATGGCTTAAATTCAAACAAAGCTTTTATAAAAATTTTTATAAAAATGACGAATTTTTAAAGCATCTGAAACAAGATAGTTTTAATTTTCTATTATCGGCATTTACCGCTATGTTTCAAACGCTTTCAATGAAATAATTTCAAATAAATAAATTTAGTTTTAAGTTGGAGCCGTACTTAGGCTTTATCTATGAAAAAAAGCTTATGACTTTATACATATCATCTCTTCTTATTTAAGATAAACGCTCATTCTCTCGCTTATGATCAATTTGTATTTTATACTTTGGCAATCAGAGAGAAAAAATTAGATAAATTCAAAAAAGTTGACATCGCAGCTCTTATTGGATTTATCTTATCTATCCCATATTACAATTCTTCCGTAAATCCTATATACGAAAAGTATCTCAAAATTTGGCAACTCCCTTTTATTTAGTATGTTGAGCAGTTTCTAAAATATCCAATTTTCCCAATTAGTAGGAATATATTGTTAACAATTAGAATGTTTAAAAGTAACTAAAAGAAAATGAAAATATCAGTGAACTTCTAATTATACCATCATTCGCAAGAACTTAATAAATGTTTGCTAGTAAATAAAAAAAAACAAAACCCAAATAGTTGTACGCATTGTACATTGTAAATTATCGAGATTATATGAAAACATAGTCTGCAAACAAGCAAAGAATTGTAGCTTATGTTGACTTCGTCAAATAGTTTTACAAAAATATTGTAAAATTTAGAGATTTTGTAATGCAAACAAGTGCAGATGTAATTTGGTAAGGAGCAGCAATGCAAACGCAAAAACAAGCTTGTAAAGTAAACTTGCTGGATGAGTAAGGCTGCCAGACTCACAGCTGTGTTCTATTGTTGTTGTTAGAAGTAAACAACGAAATTTTCTCATATGGCTGAAATGCGCTAATAAAAAATAACCAATTTAAAAAATCTACTATTGAAAGAACGCAATGCAAGTTGAAAAAGACAAGTATTAGAAGTTTCGAAAATATTGTTGTCAAATTAGTGAAAGGAACAATAAGAGATAAAAGCGGGAGAAGTAAAAGACTAAAACAAGAGTTGCCAAAATATTTAAGGAAAAATTGTCGTAGGTATAAAAAGCCACGCAAAGTAAAGTGATATTTATTAAAATAACAAAAAAGCTAGCATAAAAATAAAGAATTAAATTATATAAGTGTTCTTGTTTATGAGAAAGATGTTTCTGCCAAAACTTTCAACAATTATTGATTTCATGATTTTTTTATTCAATTAATCTGGCAACGGTTTAAGGAATTTTTTCTTATTGTGAGAAAAGTAGTAGAATTTCAGGTTGCGGAGAAAGAAAAACTATTACCAGCAAAAAGAAAAAAGAAGAGAAAACCGAAAATGGTAATTCGGAAATTTATAGAGTTCATGAAAAATTTATATATGTAAAGATAATTTATGCCAAAATCTAATATTGAATAAATTTTTTTCGCAAAAAACCAATTGGGCAATAATAAAAAGGGTGAAATGCTCTCAAACAGGCAGTTGCTCACCCTACGCCCGCATCTCATATTAAACAAGCATTAAACTATATTAGTGGTCTTTGAGATACGACAATGAATTTGATTATAAGGTATGTGTAAAAAAGTTTCTACGAGTATATCTATTATCAGAAATTATGGAAATGAGCCTTATACAATTTCCCCTTTAATGAATTCCTTTTGAATAATAGCCATTGTGCTATTTATCCGAAAGTATAATTCCTTATCCGCAGTTTGTGTGTGCTTCCGTAATTACCATAAAAATGTGGCCCCTGCATTCAATAGATCAATAGATCAATAACATATTAGTGGTATTCACTCTTTAGTTTAAAAGGCTTGTATTGTTGTAATGGTGCCAGTACTTTATTTTAAAAGCAATGAAAATACTTTCATAATAAATGCATGCTCAATCTGAAGTCGCATTGAAAATTCGATTTTCATTATGAATTGCAGTTTTCTTTCAGTAATAATATCACTTGAATTGGGACAGAAAGAGTAAATACCACCATCACTTTGTTACGGGTGAAATATGAAAACAGCAAGCACGGATGCAGCTGTATTATTAACAAAATACCTTTTAAATACCAAGTTTAATTCAAATGTATATGGGGATCCTCCCAACGAACAGAGTTTTGTAGTTAGTGGTAACTTCAATCATACTGAGATGAATTCAAATATGGAAGGGACCACAACAACCCATATCAATCTGTTAGATGATGATGACGAAAAAGATCCTTTGGCATTGGATACTTCCTCGGGAGGACGCAGTTCTACGGAGGATTCGCAAAGCAGTGCTCCTACGAGTTCAAAACATTCACACAGTTTAAGGTACAAATTTAAATAATTATAAAAAAATATTAATTATTGGCATTTAAGCAAGCTGTATTTGATTTATTATTTGTAGACGTCATGTTCCACGGATAATAGTTAAACCCATACTGCCGGATAAAAAGTCCACGACCATGACGATAGCAGCAAGCAGTATAAGTGAGACTGCAAGTACTACAATGGGCCAAGCGAGCAGCTCTGCTAACAACTGTAGTCCATCTAGTAGGGGCAGCAGCAGTCGACGTATACAACAACAACAGGCTAAGGCAGCAATAGCTGCCGCTTCGGCAGTTGTGGCAAACACGACAACAAGTACCGTGTCTTCAGCAGCACAACTCCCTACGGCGATAACACAAGCATCAACGATGCGTGAAGTTTTGGCCTCAATACCGGGATTTAGCATAAAACCGCGCAGAAGATCGAGTAAAAAAATATCAACTGCCGCTCAAATAGAGCAGACAAAAGATGGTAAAATTGACTTGGAAACTCCTGATTCAATTTTAGCATCAACTAACCTTCGGGCTTTACTTAATAAGCAAACATTTTCTATGCTCCCACCTCTATACCAGTATAATTTAATACAGCTACTGCCCAGCGTGGATCGCGAGGCCATCGAAATGGAGCACAAATACCCGCCTAACACTGTACCTACGGAAGCTATACGACTGGGTCCATCCAGTCTTAATAATGAATTCTTCGCACGTGCTTGTCTTGAATGGCGCGAACGTCTAGCTGAAGGGGAATTCACTCCCGAAAATCAAATGAAACTTAAAACAGAAGCGGAGCGTGAAAAAAACAAATTAGACCCTTGGAAGCTAAAACATTTTGAACCAATATGGGGTGAGAAAGCCGCAAACCGGGCAAGTAGCAGCCGTAACAGTGAGGCCAATTTACATAGTTCTAAGAGAAGAGCAGACAGTACCGCTGTAACGCAGACGATAACTTCGACATCAATCACCAGTGCCTCGAATTCCAGCATACACAAAGTCGCAAGTTCTTCCTTAGATCCCTCAACCTCTAGCACAACTTTCACTTTCACTAATATGCGAGATACTCAAACCCTCCCCTTTAAAAATGAGTCGGAAAAACTCTCAATCGCGACTGTTAACAAAGAAAGCTTTACAAGCGACAAAAAACTAGAACAGATACCTGCAAATTTGAATGCTAAGCACCCGGATATTGTCTCGATAATTAACATTAAGGAGGAAGATGATATAAAGATAAAGACTGAATGTACTCAGGAAATGGTACTTTTCTACTGCTTTTTTCCTTATTTACAGTACTGAACGATATGTAATTTTTTTGTAGAGTATTTTGGGCAAAGCCGTAAGAAATAATGACAACTCTTCGACTTCCTCAATTATAGATGCTTCAAGACGTGGAACTAAGCGTTCTTCTGCAAGTCCCTCGTCAAAGGAAAGCTGCAAAAAATCCGATGAGGCTACCGAAGAAAAGCAATTAAAAATGGAAATTAAACATTTGGGCAATGTTCCTAGAGAATTGTCATCGACGGGTAGTGGTGGCATATACACTAATGAGTTATACTCAACAACAAAGGTTGTAAGTCAAATCCTAACTTCAACAAAAAAGGAACCCAGCGAAGATGTCATTGATGCATTAGTAAAAGTAACAGCGACATCAGTGTCAAATACGTCTCAGTACCTTAACCCGCCTGAAAATATTACCACTAACAGACAGCAACAATCAAGGGCCATACACGAGGGAAATGTTACCTGTGCCTCGATTAACATGACTGACGGAAACCCTTCTATGTTAGTTATGCCTTTGTTGTCAAATAGAAACAGTACCTGTGATAGTACACCACATAGAGAAAACGATGCCATGGAATGCGACGTTATTGTTGCGTCTACCGATCAGTCGGCGTCCCAAATCGAAGAAGTACCCTTAGATTCCGCAATGCAACTGGATAATTGTACAAATAATACCTTGGATGATGATGACGACGATGATCTAATTGAACAGAAATTTGCAGACGCTGAAAATTATGTTTTAGAATCGGGTGAAGTTAGCACAGACAACAGTGCAGGTACGTCGATCTAAAACTTTTATTTATGTACATATGTTATTAGAAAAATTGATGGTAACGGGCCTTTTTATTCCTTTTTCGTGCTTTAAAGATTCTAAGCTTGCAAAATCTAATATTAACACAAATACAAATGTAATGACCACGCCTCAAAAGTGTTCTTCTAGCGAGGCAGATTTTGAATACAACATACCTCTTGACCATGGTAAGATCCATTAACCATACTTAATCGATGCACTTAGAAAAGCCGAAATTAATGAATTATCCCAAATATCTTATCACATTTATTCAGGGCATTTAATAAAGTACAAAAACATAAAATGATTTAATGTAGAACATGAATAACATCTTAATTTTGCTACCTTTATAATTTTGAATGTATGAGATGTTATACTTTTACGAAAACTTAATAAACATATATTCTTCAAAATTTACATTATCACATTAATCCTTTTTTGCCAACAGCCAGTGCATGTCTCCTATGTACCTTAACAAACTCATTCACTTACTACTAACGTATCCCAATGTTTCCCTCATCTTATGTTGTTGCAGAGTTTTTTGTTGCTTATATTTATTTAAAAAAAAAAAGTAAATTGTTTAAAAATCCAGAGTAAGTCATCAGTTTTTCATTTTTAACTTCATATAGGCATGTCTTTGTAGAAACTTAAGTACTATATGAGGATATGGCTTTATATTTTATTGTTGTTATTATCGTTGTAATTGTATGTAAACAGTTATTAGCACTCAAGGAAATTGTTCCGATATAATTCAAGAGAATATGCTCTTGAATACGACGAGCATGCTATCATCTGCTGCAGCATCCAATTCGCCTTCATCGTCACTAACTTCAGCTATTTCGTCGTCGGCCTCCGGGTCATCCTCATCGGTTAGCTTAGCCGAGATGAAAGCTATGATATCATCGGTTGTTTCGTTTGCCGGAGCTCAGAATTCAGTTAAGTCAGCTCAAGCGATACAATCGCATAACGCGACGGAAAATAGCCATAATAAAATGTTTCATCACTTACAACATGATTGGAATTTCGGAAATATTAAAATTGAGGAGGAAGATCATCCTACGTCAAGTAATTTCAATAATTTATTGCAATCACAACAAGGAGTTATAATTAAAATAGATGGCATGGATGTGGGCGAAGTAGGAGGAAATCAACCATCTGGTGTCTCTGCTACGGTTGAGATTAACAGTAGCGACCAAGAAGCAAGTGGTGAAAGTAGCGCACAAAATATTATGGAAGAATTCATAGACGATGACAATATACTAGACGACGATGATGGCTGTATGAGTGATAACAGTGCGGTTAAAGTTATTGTGGGAGAATTGCAGCAACAACATCAACAGTTAATGCAATTACAACAACAGCAACATCAACAACAACCTAATGGTGCACCTTTACAAATGACAGCACAACGACCTTTAGATGCTCAATATCTGCAACATCAGCATCAACAACAGCCCTCCGAGCCACATTCACAGCCGCCGCAACTGAACGATTATATTGGAGAGGTTTGTGTAAATTAGTTTTCTATAAAGAAACTCTGCCATAAAATATTTTCTTTGTAGTTGTCAACTGAAGTTATGTGTGAGGTGCCCATGTCCGCTGCCGAAATGGAAGTATCAAGCACGGTCCTTACCAGCAGCAATTCTAACGATAGCACTAATGATATTAGTTTATGCAGCAGTAATAGCAGCTCAGTAAGTCTAAATGCAAGCGGTAGCCTTAATCAAGCCCCGCCAAATTTGACTCGCCTGCCTACTCAACCAATTCAGAATCCGCCGCAACAAAGACAAATACTGGTTGATTCAAATGGCCAAATAATCGGCAACTTCTTGCTTCAGCAACAACAACAACAACAACACCAGCAATCGCAGCAACACTTGCAGCATCAGCACCAACAACAGTTACTGCAGCAAGCAGCTCAACAATTTACATTTCAGGCTGCTCAACAGCAACATGCAGTATCGACGTTAGCAGCTCGGCAACAGCAGCAACAACAACAGCAGCAACAACATCAACATCAGCTGGCCAACAAAATGCTACCTGTGGTACGAAAAACATTTGAATTGAATACCAATGGCCAGCCACATTTTCTCACGGGATCTGGCAGTGTTCAACCGTCGACACCGGTGCCATCCCAACCGTCTATGGAGGCGACACATCAGCAACTGCAGCAATATTCGATGCAACAGCAGCACCAAACACAACAGAGAAATTTTTTACCAAATCCAGCACCGCAAAGCAATAACAGTCCACCGGGACCTCAAAATTTGTTAACCAATCACCAACAGCAACAGCTGCAATTGCAGCAACAATTACATCAACTGCAACAGCAACAACAACAACTAAATACATTTCAAACATTAACTACGCAAACGCAACACCAACAGCACCAACAACAACAAACAAATTCTTTAGCCACAACTCCCAAATATATTTCAAAACAATTAAGTATCATCTCAATGCCAGCACGGTCAAGCGTAGCTTCCACAACTGTTGCCATTCCGTCCACAGCTACTACCGCCGCACCTCATGCCCTGAATGCATTTAATGCTGTGCTCAATAATTCATCCGCTGCAAACGTACTAAAGGCGTTACCACCTTCTGGGGTACCAACTACAATTGCTCAGCAGAGACCATCAGTAAAAGTGCCTTCAAACAAAGGGCGTAAGACGACATCAAAACTACCACCAGGAGCGGTTAATCTCGAGCGGAGCTATCAAATCTGTCAAGCTGTCATACAAAACAGTCCGAACCGCGAAAACCTAAAAGCTCAGTTGAGGCCACCAGCAGCTCTTTTAAACCAACAACAACAAACTGTGCAAACTTCCAATTCTGCGCCGCTGGCAACCACCGCAGCAAATGTGCTGAAAACACAAGACGATGTAGTTGTCAATGCTGTGACAACAGGACCAGCAAATAGTCTGCCAATAGGTTTGCCCACTAACGTGATGGGAGTAGGTAGGCCAGGCGTTTATAAGGTAAGTAGTAAAAGAAATTTCTTTCAAGATTTTAAAATGGATTTTCGTAAAATTTGCTTTTCTGCAGCGCGCCTCGTATCAAACGAATATCTCCTAGAGAGCCGTCAAAAGATTTAAATTTAGTTTTTCAACGCTTTCAAGTGACTCAAGCGGATACATCGCGGTTTTTGTAGCTTATGAAAAATATGTGAAAATTTAATTGATTTTGAAATCTCTAATCGATATCGATCTTTTCCCAAGATCGGGTTTCCGTTCACATTTTGCAGTTCGAAAGAAGGACAAGAGAGAAGAAAAACATAAAGATTTTAGTCAGATAAGCGGGAGATATAAGAATAAGAAGAATTAAGTGTCAAGGTTGGATCAAAAAGTAGAAATAGAGTAGCTACACAAAGCAGAGGAATTTCTTTTTACGAAATTAAAAATCGCAAGCTCGAAACTCTAGATTGTTGACAAGATTTTTTATGAAAACCAATATTCAAACCGTTAAGTTCCGAAAAATGAATGAAAACCACAGGTGCTCTCTCATAGGTTTTGTTAAGTTCACTGATTTGTTTCATAAATTCCTAATTTATTTTGAATAAATATCAATCGAACATCCGTCAAATGACAGTTTTGTTGTATTGCAGGTTATCGGGCCTAGAATGGGATTTCCTCGTAAAAAATATGTACAACGCAAATCATCGCCCACTCTTATACGTCATGTGTTTGCGAATCAAGGAACCACAATGCTACAGGCGGCAAATGCGGCTGCTTCAAACGTAGGCAATCAACAGTTAACAATTTTACAGCAGCCAACCGTGCCCAGCCAGAGCGGGCAGCATGTCTCGCATGTGCAAGCACATGATATACATCATAATGGGAATGGCCAATATGTGCTTGTGCATAGGGCTAATGTGGGTGCGGCCGACAATCAAGCACCTCGCGCTTCTAGTGCTCCCCCAGTTCCTCAAAATCAGGTTTGTACGCAATTAATAAAGCCCGCTTGGTCAAAGTCATTGCATCATATTCAACAGAATCCGATTCATGGTTTAAATGGGATATCAATAACAGGACGCGGGCGTCCTGCTTCGGTTGATGTAGACACTTTCAATAGTACTTTGCAAGATATGCAAAACTCATTACAGGTCAACAATCCCAACACACAAATTGTGAGAAGAAATCTTCCAGCAGGTAAGAGGTAATCAAAGAATACCGTTTATTTTATAAATATGCATTTCAATGAACATAATGTAAATTTTCCAAGGCTGATAACCTATTAAGTAGTATTAGACACGTACTAGGCTAGTTGGAAAATTCATAAAAAAAAGAAAACTATCATACTTTTAACTTCCATTCTTAAGGTGAATGCATAAGGAATTTAAAGTTAATCGCTCATTTCGTTCGTATAAAAGCCTTCTTCAAATGTCAACCAAGTAACAATTATATAGTTGGGCGAAGTCGATTAGTAGATACCGTACACTCGTTTCCCTGGTGCAATTTTTTTTTTACAATACACCTTACCTTATTTTCGTGTAAATGAATAATTTTCTTGAAAACCCTTCATGTTGGATGATATTCAAACCGTGAACTCGCGTGGTTCAAACGGTAGTAACCCTAATTTATATGTCAAAGATAGTATAACAGTTGCTTCCGTCAAAACAAAACCCGATTACAGTTTATTAGCGTAGAAGGGCATGCGGCAAGGTCTAAAAAATAGACATATGTGATCCGAGTTCCTTATGGTTAATTTACGAATCTCACCCAGACCAATTTCCATCATAAAATATTACAAACTGTCCCTTTTCGGCATATAAAGTTTAATTTTTCATTCGAGTTCTTATATGAATTGGGATCCGAAAAATAGACCTACATGACCCAAATTCGGTAAGGTTGATATTTACGTCAAATTGTTGATATGATCGAATTTTCGTCACGTAGTATTGAAAATTAAGCGTGTTTCCCTTATCGGGATTCGGTTTGCGTAGGAATTATTATATGGCAACGGGTTAAAATATTGTTACGCGATTTTTGTCACGAAATTCTAAAAATTACAATATTTTCATTTATAGCGGCGTATCAAAATATAGTGTTGTATGGGCAATTGTCGAAAAAGTTGTCTTATCCAAACCACTTTTAATAACGTTCGTTCTTGGGCTAAAACGTGTTAGCAAAATGAATATACCCTCACCCTTCGCAGATGAATATCAAAATACGTGCATTCCAGACGATGCTCTATATTTATTCATTACCACAACAAGCCACAACTCAATGATATTTAGTTAGTACCAATCTTTAAACGAAATATACTAAAAATTCATCGGATTCTTACCATTAATGTGTAAGATACAACTGGCTTAGTGGCGCTACCTTTGTTTTTGTGACCCAATGAAAAAAATATAAACTTCGCTTCTAGCACCAACTTTAAGAAACCGAAAGGCCCGCTTTCGGAATTTTTTCAAATAATTAATCGATTTTTCAATGAGAAATATATTGAGAAACGACGAAGAAATATTGCGGCTGTAGCGGGATAAAGGATATAGCTAAGATGAGATGTAAATCTTAAATAGCATAAAAAATTATAAAATATAAAGATTTTTATGAATTATGAATATTTATACTATATATAAAAAGAAAAAAAATTATTTTTTTATAGAATTAATTATATCAAAATATCTTGAAACCTGTTTATTTACATAGGTAACATCTATATTGAAGGACTGGGAGTGGGCGAAGCAACTTCTAATCTTGGAGATGGTAGCGCTAATTACATAGTAACTACAACAACGTCGGGTATGCCGGGTATTATGGCTAGTGGAGCACTGCGTTCAAATCAACAGCCCGGCGGTGGCAATAACAGCCCCAATAGTTTAGATCCCAATAACTGTGCCTGTTCTCTAAATGCCATGGTTATATGCCAACAGTGCGGAGCGTTTTGTCATGACGACTGTATAAGTGCTTCGAAATTATGCGTTTCTTGTGTAATTAGATGAGGAAACTGTTGCAAACCGAAAAATCTATAGATATCCAATGTCGTCAAACACAGCGTTAGTCAGTATTCGCTCTCAATGATAAGGTTCTGATGATGATGATATTCGGACTTCCGGATGAGTGATTTTTTTAATATCTCATCAATTATGAAATGTGGGAGAAATTTGTCATCTCTAAATATCAGAAAGAGTTTTTGTTAAATTTCTGTTTTTTCTGCCTTTTTTTTTTTTTGTTATTGTTTTCTAACAATATCTCTAATATTTTATGCAGGCTAATCAATTCTCTTCACTTTACATACACAAATACGAATACACACACATGTATGCATATGCATATAGTGGGATTTTTTTTCTCTCTTTTTTTCTTAAGAAATTGTTTATTTTTTCCATTTTTTAGCATTTTCGGGAACTCTTACGCATATGTACGTATCGACATTTTCTATGGGCATGAATTAGTAGTTTTAGAGACTCGTTTAAAGTTACAATATATCAACAAAATATTACTTGATAACAAAAATTAAGAGAAAAAACAAAAAAGAAAAAAGAAAAAACAAATCACATTTGTAGTTGTTTCAAAAACACCAACAATTATAATTAAATTTTGAAAATATGTAATGAAAACGGAAAGAAAGAAATTGAAAAGAAATGCCCTTAATAGGGCAAATAAAATGAATATGAAAGAAAAGAAAAAAGAATAAAAGAAATACAAATTTATACACAAAAAATAAGGAGGCGAAATGTCAAATAGCGGAAACGGTCACATAGGGAGAGAGGGAGGGGAAAGGAATGACGAACAAAGTGAAATTTAGAATTTAATTTGTTTAGAATGCATATATGGATGTATGGATTATAATAAGTTTTTAATTCGTTAGATTTTAGTATTGTCATGTTTATTCACAAATGTTTCTCATCACATTTCTTTCAGAAGTTACATCGTTGTTGCATTGATGACTGAATACGCGAATTAGCGTTTCACAGTTAAGTTAAGGTTAAGGTATCTTAGCGGCATTATCGTCATAAAGGAATGTATCATCAATTACGATAACAGAAAAATTTTTCAAAACTCTTCTCATATATATATTTATATGTTTATATAAAATGAACTTCTTCTTTCGTTCCGTAACGTGAAGAATGAATGAATGAATGAATGAATTGGAATAACAAAATATTATATTTTATTATATTTCTTATCTCCCGTTTGTGATGTTTGTGAATAGTAACTGTAAATAAATCAACTTATACATCCGTACATATGCATACATACAAACTTACATACATAAACATTCATTCAATATTAAGCTGAAAAATATTTATATATATAAAAGTAGAAATATGTATGTCTCTTGTGTACATGGCGAATATTATACTTAGTTTAAATTTCGATATAAATTCTCAAGTGTTTTATTTAGTTAGTTATCCTAAGTAAAATTTAGAACCTAAGTTTTTTCTTTAATAAAGAGAGTTGTAATAATGTAAATTGCGTAACCGAGCGTATTACCACATATACACAAACTTTTCATTCACAAAAACACATTTGATTCGCATGCATGCAATCATGTATGATTTACTTAGAAAAAAACGAAAAAAAAGGTCAAAATTTCACACACACTGACGAACTAATGAATATAATAATGAACACAACACAAATAATTATGGGTAAATGAAATGAAATTATGTATGCTCTAGATGCACTCACCGCGCAGAAAATTAATTACTAAATAATAAACAATATACGATATAAATTAATAAAAAGAAATTATTATTCAATAAATTACTATTACAAGAATACGTTTTTCCTTTTTTTTCCCAATTAAACTTCTTTTACTTCTTTTAGAAATTTATGCTTTTTCAATGATGTTATCGCTTGACGACAATATGTTGTTTCACTGAAGACCGATCTTTTTGTGTTCAGTAACTCGGAAAAATTTCGCAACAGAGTATAGCGAATCAATTTCTCAAATTTTGCCCAAACGGCTATTAAGCGAAGAAGACATTATCGTTAGCTTTCATCCAAGAATAATGAAATTTTCAAACAAAGCTTTTCGCTCGCCTTTTCCAAAAAAAAACTTCTACTTCATCTCGATGGCGATGAAAAATATTTACAAAATTGCATTCAAATTTGGGAAGAAGATATATTTTATGCTATTGTTCTTGGCAACATGCCACGGCACAAATTATTTCGTAATAAAATGTAATATCGAAATTAATACTCTGTCATTGCCTTCGACCCGTACTCCTCTACCACTGACGTTGGTGTTTATCATATAAATAAATGAGCTTCTGAAAATGCATAAATAGCTACTCTACAAATGTCAACGCAAATTTTTCCCCCAATAATTTGTAAAAAAATCTGACCAGCATATGACGATGGCGGAGCCTTCCATTGGCTACGCTCTGCCTCGATACCTACGACGGAATGAGCTGGACATCTGGCGAAGAATTTTCGTTAATATAATGATAAAATCTTACTATTAAACATATACAGTGTGAGTGCCAAAATCTTTCCAATATTCGAAGACTCGTTTGTGTCGGGTCCAACTCCTGGAGATTACTTAACTTTATTAGAGCGAATTTATTAACCATCTATTCTACCTTTTTGAAAAAAAAAAGTACCGTTAGACATCGTTGCTAGTGCTCATCCTACTTTTAGCCCTACAATCGATTGCCTTGGTCTAATTAAGTCATCATTGTAGTAACCACGATGGACATATGAGTTTTCTTGAATAATTAAATTTTAAGTTTGCTTGGATAACGGAAATGTTGAATGCATCTTAGCGCCTGTTCCGCTTTCTGCATTTACTGATCGTTGTGGTACTTGATTTGGTTTAGTTCTATCTAGAGAAGCTAAAAAGTTGAAAATTTTATTACATTTTCAATGATCACTACTAGAGCCGCTTAATTTTGTATTCGGCGAGTACATGAATACATCGTAAAAGAGGTCAGCATAGTTAACTGGTTAAATATTTGATATGAAAATTATTCCGATCGTTATTTTCTTGCTTTGCCTTGTTATGAACGGCAGAACAGTATAGATGGACCTTCGACAATTCGGTATTCTTTTCTATAAATTTTCATTCCTTATAATTAAATAGCTCCATGATTACGAAAGAAAAGGCGGAATTTTTTGAGAATGCTATCATTCTATTAATGGGTCTTGCACACGTTGACGCTCATTTTGAAATCAATAAGTGCTTCCAAAAACACACTTTTTTTTTTATTTAATAATACTAAGAGTATAGGACTACTATAAGTCATGTGTATCTACACGAACACGCACACACGTTCATAGGCGTCCTTTACGTCAACGGGTTAAATATTCAAAGATAATGATAAAGAAAACCAATTTTTTTTTATAGGTATGCAGTAAAAGTCATTTAATGCCGAAATTTAATCGGCTTACTGAGTGATAAGCGCGAACGCTACCATTACTTTTAGCGAAGAGGATAGCTAAATTGGCAGAACTTTGCAAAGTGCTAAGGCGATTCTTCTAAACCTTTCTGATCGGCTAATCGAGTGTTCCACACCAGCTTATCATTTTTACCTTTCGTTTGTGAAGTCGTTTCGACTCTATTGGCGCAATACGAGTATAACCCAGCGATATATTTCGAGTACAAGATTCGCTCTAAATTGTCGCCCAAAAGTCGTACTAATACACCTAGATAGATAGAAATACAAGCGTTTGTTAATTCATAGAATTCTTCTTTCATTAGAAGTTGTTTCGAAATTAAGAGACATACACACAAAGCATAATCAAATGTTTTCATAGCTTTAAGAATACTCTTTTTTTTTTTAATGATTTTTATTAGATTCAAAATCCTTATTTTTATTTAACTTTCATGTAAATATAAAGATTATTAGATATACAAATACACATAATATTTTCCTTTTTATGTTTCTTTATTTAGCGTTAAAATTTCCAAACAAGAGAAAGAAAGAGAAAAGAACTTGGAATTCATGTGATGATAAGTGTATCAAGTAAAAGAAACGACGATAATTCAAGGAAAGTCTCAATGGGGACGAGATATATCACTCGTCAGTTTCCTTCTTTAATAAAGTTAAATAATAAATTAAACGCAGATTTTTGTAACGTATCACAGTCGAACGGATGAACGAACGCGTGACGTGACCTTAGAAATATAAGTAAACTTAATTAAACGAAGATACTAAAAACTAATCAACGATTCTAGAATGAGCCAAATATTTCTCAAGCTGTACATGATCTCTCTCTCTAAATCTTTCTAAATATACATATTATTAAAAAAAAGGCCCCCCCTCCCCCCGCTCACCCACGACCCTAAAAAGAAAAATGTCATATTTACATAATGGAACAAAGACCGGAGGTCTCACTGCCACACACAATTTTTTCTTTCTTTTTAAGAGTAATCTTTTGCAGCGCAGGCTTTAATTCGTAGGTAATCGTCTCCTCAATCGGACGCGGTGCAGGTTGCAGTGGAGGATGATCGGTTTTCGTTAGAGAACACGTTGTATTGCTGATGCCGTAACTGGTGCCAATTACCGATATTGTACTTACACTATGATTTGAGTTCGCAATATCTTCTTCGAAGCCACTTGACATGATGCTGGGAATGGTGGTTCCTCCACTGCATAAGACCGGTATCGTCGATATTGTCGGTATAGGATTAGAGGATATAGATTGTTGACCTAAAGTTACTTTCGTCTTTTCATTCAAACTAACAAGATTGGAGTTTGGATTGTTGGTTGCAGTTGTGTTTGTAGACGTTGATGTTGCATTATTACTAGTACTAGTGCTATTTGTTGATATAGTGTTCTTAGTAATATTTATTTTAATCTTATTAACTAAGCTAACCAACGGCACGGTAGGAGCAGGACCAGCAGCGGACAAATTATGTTCGTTACCGGTCTCTAAGTTACCGTCCATGGATATATTTAAGTCCGCTTCCTTCACTGCATCCTTTTCTTCATTTGGGCAAGTTGATGCTGACGAGGGAGGACGGGCCGGAACTGTGGCCTTTTCCGCCGTTGAGTCTAAAGTCGGCATCTGCGTCTCTTCTGCACAAGATAAACATTTATAACATTATGATGGAGCTCGACGACGATATTTTTTTTGTTGCTTACCGCTACTCTGAATAGAGATTTCGTCTGGTGCAATCATTACAGTACCAACATCCTCGAAACCATCATCTTCATCCTCGTCTTCTTTAGGCTCCTCTTTAATCTTCACGTTCTTATACGACATTTGAGAGCTTTCCTCTCCAGTAATAAGATCTTTTTCCTCATATGTATCTAAATCGGTGAATGGTATATTAGGTTCCTGTATTTCGACATCTGATTCATTAGTTTCATTAAGGGTGATAGGTCTATCATCTTCTACCGATGTGCCCATTTCTTCACGAGTTACGTTAGTTGGAACGTATTCATCGTCGTCATCGTCGATTTCGGTAACGGAAGGCTCTTCATTTGGCAGCACAATTACATCGTCGTCTTCTTCATCGCCAGGCGCATCAGTAGCGCTAGGACGTTCTATATACATACGCGTTGAAATATAATTAATTAATTAATTCTATTTAATATATGTACGTCTATCCCAATCAGACCCCAGCGTAGGAAAAAAAATATTGCAACTTAGATATTTGCTGAAAGCACACTCGTCGACTATACTACGTTTGTCGTTATGATGAATTGTTTATTAAAAAAAGCAATAAGTTGATGTATGCGGGACATGGTATTCGTTGTCCGGTTTTTTTTTTTTTTTTTTTTTTTTGTTTTTTATTCTTACCTGCTTCGGATTTTATTTCGATGTCGACAGCATTATCATCATCAATTTGAATGAGCGTTTGATCAGAAGCGTCATTGTTAAGATTTTCTTCTTTCTCTATAGTTTTTGGAGGATTAGGTGGAGCCTGGAAAGGAGAAACGAAAAACTATATTCAACATACTCTTGATACCGTCTGACATTCAAAGCCATAGTCTACCTTTTTATTATCTTTATAACAAAACGAATGATAGATTTTGTCGTCGATCCTCAATGCGCGACGCAGGTACCATTCGTCAGCATCCTCATCATAAAATTGTTCAAACTTCTCGAGACACGCATCACATGCGCGATCAACATCGCCCCGATCAGCGCGGCAACTAGGTACAGGAGAATTCGCCGAGCGTTGATTTGATGTTTCATCGATTGTCTCGACATCATTCTGCTGTGTCTCAAAGAAATTCTTTTCACGTTCCTCGAGATCTTCAATTTCCTCATACTTTATCCACTCGCTAAGATTGTAATACCATTTACGTGAGTTAGCTTTTCGCAAAGAGTCGCGCTCACGCCTGTTTTGCCGAAAGTGCCAATCCAAGTGTTGGCTGTATTTAATAGTTTGTTCGGGTGGAAATCTTACACCACAACTACAGCACTGCATACCCGAAAAAAGCGTAGCTACAATTGCAGCCTGCCGCGTCTTTACTGATTCTGCTTTGGATAAATCGATGGTTTTAATAAGTTCTTCCATAGCGACTTCCGTTGATTCAGTTCCTTCTGTTTGAACGGCACCTTCGGCGGGTATTTTATTAACAGCGGGTAAGATGCCGCTTGAACCACCCAATATACCAGTCGAAACGAGCTTTTGGAATAATTCATCTATGTTAACATTTGTTAAAGCAGATGTAGACACGACTGTCGTCGAAGATGATGCTGCGCCCGATGATAGAGTCTCAGATTCTTTTACGGATTCTATTGCCGAAGGTTTTGGTACTTCTTCTGAGCCTGTTGCATTTGTAAACGTTTCCTTTTCAGTCGACGGTTGCGTTGGAGGCTGTGCTTCCACATAGATCATATCTTTAATTTGGACCTTTCCCGCTACTATGCCCTGCGGTAAAGCACCAAAACGAACAAAATATTTTTTACCCCCTAGAAACAGACTTTTTGGAAGTCCGCCGTATTCAACCCGCGTAGGCATACCATCAAGGAGAACTGTTAACAAATTATCAGCGAATTGTATGGTGTGATCTTTGTCTCCTAATCTAAATATTTGTGCACGAGCGTCCAAGAATAATGGTATGACATTATGAGCGTCCACAATCATATTAATTTTACCCACAACTAGATCACGCCTTAGTGGACCAATGTTAACTTGGGGTGGAGGACCTTCCGCTTTCAACATTCGCAGTTTATTTTTAATTGGTACAGTAATCGGTGGGCCCCCAAAGTATATTTCATACCAGTGTTCGTCAATATACAATTCACGTGATGGAAAACCAAAACGCAAACGTAAAACTTCCCCATCAATAGTTACCGATTTATAATCCTCGTTAAATTGCAGCATAAGAGGTTCATGATTATCGATGAATATAGTTCGTTGCCCATTCTGGAAACCAATTTCGCGGGGCTGATCTACCTCCATGAAAACAATCGCAACTTGATCGTAGAAACGTATTTCTTTGGCAACACCATCGATGGTTATAGTGCGAACAAGATCCTCCTGCGGATTATCGATCGAATTGCAAGGCTTAGGAATAATAGGCGGCTGCTGTAATTCCAATGGAGGCATGGAAGAGGCAAGAAGGCCACGCATTGGCGGTAGCATAGGTCCGTTCACAAATGGTGGTATGGGTCCGTTGTTAATGTTATTGATTGGCCATTGGTTGCGCATATTAATCGCCATCGATGGATGAGGCCCAATACCACGAAAGCAGCGTTTATTTTGTGGGCCCAAAGCCCATGGTCGCGGCGGTGGCCCTGAAGGCATAATATTACCCATATTGGGATCGACAACACGATCTCCCCATTTAGACACTTTTGATACCCGTTTGTCACGCATTAGCCTTGCACGTGGCATATGCTCGTCATTTGATTCGGTCTTTTCTTCACGATGTGGGGAGTTTTCAGCATTACTACCACCAACGCTTTCACTGCGAGGTGACAGAGAATTTCCTTGCTCATTGGTTGGTACTTGCCCTTTATTTATTTTAGGTATGCGTTTCTTAAGTACCGCCTCACGTGCAGCGTTACGTTCAGCTTCATTTGCATCTTCTTCAGTTAGTTTTTGCTTGATGGCATTGAGTGATTCTCGACGCTTAGCTATTTTCAATTTATTCACTTCGTTAATCGACATGACTGTTTTCATAAGATTATTGTATTGCTCTTGAGTAATTGATTTGGCTTCCAAAAGCTCTTGAGCTTGAACGACCATAGTACGTATCTTCTCATCATTGGCCTCTTGAGTGTCTTCATTCATATTCTGCAATTCCGCCAAACGCAAACGATGGGATAATTCCTTATTGTTTTTCTCTGCAAACCGTAAGAAAAATTGGAAAAATATCTAGAAAGATAGCTACAGCAAGATATGTATACCGGTTTTAGAGAGTTTACTCAATTTCGCCGTTTTAGCTAATTTGGCTCGAACATCATCCAGAGTCGAGGATTTCTTTGGCGAAATTTTGGAAGCCTCACCCTACAGTGTTAAAAATATGATCAAATATTCTTCGTGACTATTTTTTTTTTTATAAAAACCTTAAACATGTCCCAGTTTTCATTACAGCTTAGAGTATCGTTAAGCTTCATGGAAGGGGGTGGGGGCGCCGTTTCCTCACTGCAACTTGGCTGAATGGCTGGCATTAGTTGACGGAGGTCGACGTCTTCAGAGCCAAAGAGACTGAAAATTTTCAAATTAGTCAAAATATTGACGTCCAAATACTAATCTGAATGAATTTAAAACTCACGGATCCAGCTTGGCGGACTTGCTCTTTTTGGAAAGAGGTTCTTCTTCGTTTGCAGCGACTGATGGTCGTTTCTTCTTGTCTTCGTCTTCTAGGTCTTTACTTACTTGACCGCCAGATACTATAGGGCCGTCGCAAGCGTATTTGGCATTCATATCTAAGTGACTTTGTTCGATGTTCGACGTGACCTCGGGTAACGATGATGACGATGTCAACGATGAAGCCAATTTATTTGAAGTTGATGTAACTGTTAAATTTTCTGAAGATTTTTCTAATTTATTAACGTGTTTCTCAATTTTAAATGAGACTTTGTTGGGTGATGATGTCGCTTTAGTGTTTGCACTTGCACAACTTGTATTACAAGTTAGATCTATAATGATGCTGGCCCTTGAAACTGATGTTCCCGACAATTTATGACTTAAGTCTGAAGACGATAAACTTGAGGAGGAGGAAGTGGCTCTTAAGACAGATGCCTTTATTGGAGGTACCACCAATTGTGGCCTCAAATCCACATCCATCGCTCTTGCAGTCCCAATTATGGGCGATTCTATTAATGGTTTAATATCTAAAATTGGGTTTCGTTTATATTGACAGATTGTTTTTTTGGTTTTTTGTGGCACATAAGAAAAAATTAATAATAGAAATGAATTCAAAAAAAACCAAGTAAAGAAAAAGCGACCAAAATTTAAGAAACAGAAATAAAAAGTGCTTTACAAGCGAGATCAACTTAAATTGAAAGTTGTCATCATCACCATAAATAAAAATATATGTATGTATATGTAAATTTATGTAGTAAACTATAAGTTAAGGTTCTAAAATGTACATTTTTTAATATGAAAGGTTGTTATGGTAGAAGTAAGTAATTACTGCTTAATTTTAGGTTTACTAAACTCATTAATTAATTTATTATGCTAAAAATTTTGTTTATTTTTTTTTTTTTTTTATTGACTTAATAAGAATTCCTTTTTAAAACTTAACATTCTCTTTTTGTTTTTTTTAACTTTTTCCACAACTTTTTTTCTTATCATAGTCAATTTACTTGAATAAGGCTACCAATAGCTTTTTAGCTAGAATAGCCAAGTCGATGGTGGGGTGGGCAAATATGCTTCGATTAAAATTTCAACGATGAGGTCTCTTAGACGGATATCGATAGAGATTAAAATTCAAATAGAATAGAAGATAATTAAAACAACAAACTGGAAAAAGTTTTAGAACAGTTTATTTTGTACAAAATTTAGTTTTAAACACATTAAAACTAAGCTACATCATTAGCAAATTAAAACAACAAAAGGTACTTAAGAAATATTTTCGAAAATGTCTGCAAACAGCTGAACGAAGAAATTGTATAGATATCAATATTTTTTTTTTACCAAAAACTAAGTGTCGTCGCCACTACTATTACTACCATAACCACAACCACCAGCGTTCAACACCACAACCACCACCATCGATTGGTTTAATCTATCCGGCTAAAGCGCATTTGGACCATACTATTGTGAAAATCTCTGATTTGTTTTTACTAAATACTGTTTTCTGTAAAATGCTATTTAAGTGGAGGAGACATTTCTTACTTTTCTCTAGATCTTTTGCCGACACCTGCGTCAAAATTTCGTTGCCATTGATTTCCTCCGAAATTTTAGCTCGTTTTTCTGGCGATGTCGTCGTCGTCGATGAGCATGATGATGTTGAAACTCTGCGCAAATCGACGTCATTAAACATATCTTTGCGAGGTGAAGGACTACGAGATCGCGTTTTGCTACGTGAATATGTTTTATGACTAGTGAAACGTTTAGGGTCACGAGCCTTGGCAGGAGAATTGTTTGGCGAAGACGATTTACGTTTAAATGCTGTGGATAAAGGTGCTATTTCGAAAGCATCTTTATCACAAGTCGGCGAAGATCCAGATTTTTTACTACCTTTTCCGGATGAGAATGATTTTTTCCGTTCCGCTGAAGCATTCGACCCAGATGATGAAGAAGATGTCGTTGAACTTTTCGATTCACTACGTTTGCGATCCTTTTCCTTATCGCGACTAGAGCTTTTGTTCGAACGACCTACCGATCGGGAATTGCTGCCGGAAGCAGAACTTCTCGATGGGGATTTACGGATATTTTTACTGCTGCGATCATTTCTTAATGATTCAGATGATTTTGGAGATTCTGAGGTTGTTTTATTTACTTCTGTGCCATGCCTTTGTTGAAGCTGTTGTTGTTGTTGCTGTTGTTGCTGCTGCTGTTGCTGTTGTTGTCGTGCCAATCGAGGATCACGATGGCGGATTACATTCAGCAACGCCGAGTTTACGGGATGAACTTTTGGTTTATTAGCCATACTACTAGCGTTATTATTACCACCAGAATTGGTCGCATTAATATTGGAGGGAGGGAAAGGCTGTGAAATTGAAATCCTCAATTGAAAAATAAAAGCATTTTTTTACAATTTACAAATTTATATATACCTGTGGATGTATACTCATCATGGTCGGATGTAAATGTGGCCTGAACCCACGCATATTAGGAAACACCGGCCGCATATTGTTGATTCCCGGACCTATTGGGCCAGGATGACCTGTGGGCGCCATAAAAGCAGGAGCCATCATGTTAGGCATCATTTGTGGAGGCATGGCAGCTGCTCGTATACTTGTTTGAAGAGCATTAGCAGCTACCAATGCTTCCACAGGCGGTATGACTCCCTCAGCAGCTTTTGAAAGCTGTTTTTCTTGTTCTTCTAAGTGTTTTTTGGTAGCCTCAAGCTCAAGTTCAAGCTTACGTTTTTTTAGTTCCAATAATTCACGGGTTTTATGCTGCAAAATCTCTTCTACTTCTGTTGGTATGGCCTGAGAGGCGCTAACCTTTAGGGGGTGATTAGAACACAAATCCTTTTTAAATAAAATTTTTAATATAAAATTAAAACAAACTTACCGTTTTTAAAAAATCTGGATTAACATGAATTGATGGCGGTCTTGCAGTTATTGGCCAATTATTATCTAAACGCTTAACTCTTACATCTAAGGCATAAAGTTTCTGAGATGAGAAAACTTCGTTCCAGGTTTGGCGCAATGCGTACATACGTTGCCTAATCTCCTCGTTGACCTAATTATTTACAGAAAACAAAAATTAAATTCATTTAACTTCGGTTTACAAAAGAATTCATTTTTATTCAACACTTACCTTCTCGAACACATCGCAAAATATATTGACAATGCATTGGCTGAAGAGCTGCACATAGGTGCTCTTGACATTTTTTACAATAGAATCGATTAAATACAAAATAGGCAATTTAAAATCGGGTGGAACCTGTTTGCAAATATATGGACACACGGTACAAATTAGGAGACTAACAAAAGCAATTTTACCGATTTAGAAAAGCATTTCAAATTGTTTCTCAGAATCAAATGAAATTCAATTTAAAATGTAACGAATTTATCTTCTATATATTGACTAACAGTTCACTTTTAATATATTAACACTGCATCCTGGGGATATTAGTACAAGCCAGTTTAAGCTGATAATTATGCAAAGACTATCAACTCACATTTGTCGAAACTTAATATTAACAGTGATGTCAAAGTGAAATTCTAAGCTAAGCCAATAATTTTCAAAGAGACGCAAAGCGGTATAACAATTAAAATTATAACAAAAGAAATTAATAAAAAAAAGTTTTCTTCACGCTAACAAGAAGCCAAATCTCTTTAATTCTCAAACGTTTCGATAACAGCTGTTTTTGTATAGAATCAAAAAGTGAACTGTTCTTTGCGTAGCAATTTTTTTTGTTTTGTTGAGGACAAATAAAAAAACAGCAGTTCACTACAATTATTAAATATGCAATTTATTTCTTTTTATTTTAAGGAGCAAAGCACTAAGTCTTTGTGTTTCTTTGGGACAGAATCCCCTCCTTGACACTAGGCAAAACATAAGCAAGTAATTAGATGTGCTGTTTACTCGCATATAAGAACTTGTTTATCCAGGAACCGATTCCATTTTTTTTTTTTTGTCGTCTTTTTTATTTTAAATAACTCATCACTTTCTTTTTTGTCACTATATTCACCCGAAATCACGATATTTTTGGTTCAACAAATTCTTTGTTATTCTCTTAATAATACAAGCAAATTTTTTAACCTTGGCTATGTGCTGCTCTACCACTTTGACGATAATTCGAGCGTATTCGATGTTTTCCTCTGCCAGCATAGTTAGCATGTTAATGTGTGGTTTGCTATTACAATTCAAATCCGATAGACTCGAGAGGTATTCTTTTGCTACGTGTTCTTCATTTTCTCTTTGCGTTCTTGCGGCCATCTCCATTATTGGCAACTTTCACTTTTTTTTTGTTGTTTCTCTATTCTGGAAATATTGAAAATTTTCAATTTTATAAGAATTTGTTCACAGACTTGATAAATAAATGAAACACTATTTTGTAAAAACTAAACAAGTTTTTCAATATATGATCTTTTTTCTGTATGTATGCATATATGTCATAAAATATGACAGCAGAAAACACGAAGCTTTCCTAAAATGTAACATAAACCCCCCATTCCATAATGGATTTCTGGGAAAGTGTTTTTTTTATTTTATATGTTTGCACATGTAAAGGAAGTGCTATTGTCATTTACCAATAATATATAGATCACTTATTTATGTATGCACATACTTTTTAGGTTACTTTTGTCATAAATATACGAAAAAGACGTCAGCAAGGTTTTTGCCAGCCGTAGCTTATATATACACAATCACATACACTTTTTTCACCAAAATAATTTTCAATGTTATCTCATATTTACATACCTTATCTCTGAAGGTTTTCTTATAATTGCAGTCTTTAACACTAATATAAATGTATTTCAATATGATTAGAAGAAATATTTGTATTTATTACTAAATATGATCCGCGTTAGTATAAAAACGATGCTTCCACAATTATAATGAACTTCAAGATGGCGACCGATGAAAAGTAAAACTGAGCTGAATTTCTGAAAAAGGCGTTTTTACACAATTTCAATGCAGTGTTGCTAAGCTGCATAAAATTTAATTTATCGATAAGTACTTGAAATTATTACATACAATTTACAAAAATCGTACAAAGAGTTGCGAATATATTTCAATACAAAATAACGCTTTTTATAATAGTTTATGTGTACGACGAAAAAATAGGGACGACAGAATGATGTGTTATTCGGTTTTTCGGGTTAATAATTCCAAACTGATAACATGATGGGAAGCTGCGTCACCACATTTGAAAATAAAAAATAAAGAAATGGGTGTATATATAAACAAAAGTGTATGGTTTGAGAAGCAAAACTAACAAATCAAGCCTCTTTTTGCTCGCTTTTCATTGCAATAAAATAATATAGAGTACGAACCATATGAATTGCAAATTCCCAAACCGTCTTGTAAAAAGTCCGTAAAGCGAAGCTATGTTTTTAAGCGCGCAGTCGCTCGTATATGATAAACTGAGAATTGATCATTACAAGAGTATAGGCGATCACACAATGAGACGTTATTCCGACTTTTCATCAAACTTTAGAGGAATTGACAAATCATATAGTTTTGCATATATGCATACAAATTAGACAAAAAAATTGCGCAAGAAGAAATGATGATCGTTTCTGTTAAATTTTAAAGTTATTCATCCAATTTATTATTGTCTTACGCTAATCTATATTTTTTCTATATTACGTAATTTGCAATTTTAATGTGTAAGAAATGAAAAATAAGTAATAAAAACCATTTGTTTTAAAATTGAAATAAACGGTAATTTTCAAATTATGTTTCAATTGCTGCACAGAAGGACTCTCTATGATGTCATATAATTTAAACAGATTATGAAGATTAACAAAGCTGTTATTTCGCATAAATTTGTTGTTTATGTTTACGACGATTTCTTTATTTTTGGTTTTAAAATCACGTGTGGTTGTTTACAAACTCCTGTGAAACAATATGGTAGCGCTGTCCATTGTGTTTACAACTTGAAAGTTTTTAAGCTAAAAAAGAAAATGACGCTTTATTCTGTCAGCCCCATAGTCTTGCAACGATCAAAATGTATGTATCGTATACGAATGATTGTACGTAACACAATTATACGTTATTCTCATTTTCGTGATGGGAGTTCACCTTCTCCGAGTTATTAACAACCTTTGTGAAAATTTGCAAATTATGTTTTTGGATAGAAAAAAGAAAAGAAATAACCGCACAAGAAGAAATAACGACAATTTGTGTTAAATGTAGCAATTATTTACCTACTTTCTATTTACTAGTAGACGCGATTTGTTTCCAATTTTAAATATATTTATCGAACCAAACCAATTCAACAATTCGTTTGGTTTATTTTGTTTCGCTAGAGAAGTCCACCTCCATGGTTTTTCTTTTCAAGTCATTTTTCTTCATTCTTTATTTCATTATCCCGCTAGGTCTTATCGTACCAGAATACATATTTACTAACATGTGTCTGACCGAGGTTGCCTTCACAATATCAAGTGAAAAAGCGGACGGTCACGAAGTCGTAATGCTTGCTTTAGACATCAATAGAGCATATGATTGTGTTGATCTGCATAAACTTAGAAAAATCCTCCTCACCATCGAATTCGACCCATTCCAAATGCAAAATTGATCTGAATATCCTCAAATCTATAGCCAAATCCAAAAGAAAGCCCACTCAAGTTTTCGATTTGCATGTCTGAAAAAATTAAATTTCTATTTGGAAAATGAGTTCACAATATATGTTGCAAACGGTTCGGTAAATTCCGGGACATGCAGCTTTTCGGTAGTCGGATAATTTGAATTACTTCTAAGCAAATTCAAAGTCTAAAAAAATTCGTTATCTTCTCCGATAGCAAATCGGCGTTCATGTTAATCAAAAACGAAGGTATTTTAAATGATCCTCTCCTTGAAGAATGCCACTTGATTTGGGTTCCAGGCCACTGTGGTTTCAGTTTTGAATGAAATGGCTGATAGGCATGCGCGTGGGGCTCAATTTGACGGTACAATAGTTTCCATCAATTATCCTCCTAGTGATGCTGTCCGTGTAATTCGGAAAAATATCATGCAAGAATGGAAGGATAAATATCAGGGAAATGCTCGACAAAAAAATGATCGCTTTTTTTATAAAATTCATCCTTTCGTGGTCTTTGAGCACCTGCCGGATGGAAACTTCAAAACGTGGGAAAGTAAAATTTTTTATAGAGTCATGAGCAATCCTACGTATGACAACGTTTATTTAAAAATGATCAAGGTTGTTCCGTATAATATCACCACTGCAGAGTCATCTGAACATTTAATTTTTGTTTGTAGAATATTCAACATCCTTAGGCAATCTTTCGTTTTCTTTGAACTATACACTAACTTACATGAAATTTTTCGTGCTAGCAATTATACACTTCGCAAACAAATATACTGCATTTATCAAAGCAGCTAATGTTTCTTTTTAATTTCTTTTTCTCCTACTATCTTAACAGTTAACAGTACACAGCCTAAAATTTATAATTCTTTTTTCCGGGAAATTTATTCGGAATGCGGAACATACTAACTACTTTGCCTCTGAATAAAGGACATTTCATCTACCAGACATGAGGTCCACCGGTTTCTTGCGAAAATTCATCCAACTCTCACTATCACAACCAACGGAACAAATCTAATAAAAAATTATCAAACAATTCAACATAACCCACAATTCTTAAAACTGTGAAATTAAAAACCTAAATTACGTTACGTTACTGGATTATGGGTCTTTTCCATGTTTCAACTTACAAACCAAAAAAAAAAAATATTTTATTAATCAATCAAGAATTTAATATGTTTTTATATTAATTTTCTTATCGTTGCTTTTTGTATATTTCTTGTTTACGTTTATGTTGATTGCTTAAATTTTACTTCTCAAATGATGTGCTTTTATTTATACCTACATCGTTTTGTTTCTTTTTTTTTATGAAATAATATGGTAACGCGCCTGCCTATTGTGTTAGCTACTTGGGACTTATTAAGCCGAAAAATGGCAACCACCGTGTTGAGATCTATGTTTATCATAATACGTTATTACTCACAAAATATAGTGGCATCCTCTTTAAAGAATAAGAAGTTGGCAATACCATAAAACATGAATTCACATGTAGTATGGAAAAAAGACATTATGAAATAAACAAAGTATTACATTAAAAAATTCTTACTGTTTTTAAGTCATTTGTATAATGGAGGATATTATTAAAGATAATTTAGAAAAAAAACCGTTGAAAAAGGAAGATATTAAAGATAATTTAGAAGAAAAATCATTGGAAAAGGAAGAAAATTATCTGGTTTCTCAAAACAGTAAATCGGAATTCTATTTAAATGCACAGAAGTATTGGGCAAAAATTCCCGCAACTGTAAATGGGATGCTTGGAGGGCTAGGCTATATCAACGCTTTAGATATTCAAGGTTCTAATTATTTTTTACGTGAACTGAAGATTAAAGATGCGAGTAGAACTTGTGCATTAGATTGTGGTGCTGGTATAGGCAGAGTTTCAAAAAATCTACTTATGCCGCTATTTGCCAAAGTTGATCTTGTTGAACAAGATCAGGCTTTTGCTGAAAAAGCTCACGAATATTGTGTCAAAGATTCTGGCGCTGTTCTTGGCTATCCAAATCGTTTGGGTGAAATATACAACATTGGCCTCCAGAATTTCCAGCCTGATGTTAATAAATATAACCTAGTTTGGTCTCAATGGGTATTAGGACATCTCACTGATGTAGATCTCCTACTTCTTTTCGTACGCATTCGAAAGAGTTTAATTGCTGGCGGTCACTTTGTGATTAAAGAGAATATAACAAGTACGCGACAAGTCGAAAAAGATGATGAAGACTCGTCAGTAGCTAGACCGTTAAAAATGTATGAAACTTTTTTGAAACAGGCTGGATTCCGCATCGTCAAAATAACCCAGCAAAAAAATTTCCCAAAAGGTCTATATCCCGTTTATATGATAGCCAGTCGACCTCAGCAAAAAACTAAGTGATTCTTAAATGTTATGGGAGATGTTCTAAGGAGATATTCAGTGTAGTAGTGTCAGGGAGGCGAGAACGATATTAACACCACTTTATCATCACTATTAGCTTTTATAGCTGCTAACGTGAAATCCAACAGCATAAATTTACCACTTAATTCTGGATTAAAACCTCTAAGAAGAGATCAGATAAAAGTACAGAGCATAGTTGTAGATATAAATTAAAAACAATTCATTAGTAGACGTACTTGTTATTGTAATTACTGGGCATAATATTCGCTGAATTTTCAAATTCATTTTTTATGCCTTTTTTTAAGTTTCCTCAATTTTTCAGCAAGCACTTTTAAAATGTCTTTGTTTCCACATAAAACAAGTACCATGTATTCCATGTACCATGTAAAATTGCAGATGTATTTATTTGAGAATAAATATAAATTTCTGAGAAATATAAATTTTTTTAATTTCTTTTATTTGATTTTTTTTCACAAAATATGCGTTACCGCTGCTCAAGCTTTTAGACAAAGTTATTTCTTCAAAAAAAGCTTCATAAAATCTTTCACAAAAGCCTGTTCTATGAAAATGAACAAAAGCTGCAAATCGTTTTATGAAAATGAGCAAAAGCTATGCTTTATTCTATGAAGATGAACCAAAAGCTAGGCTTTGTTGATTAAACAAAGAATCGGAAAAACTCTCCCCGCAACATTTTTATTTTGTTAATGCGTCTATGTATGTGTTTCATCCTGATGTATGGAATTTTTTACAAAAAACTTAGATTTATGTGAACGGATGCATGTTTATTTGTTTATTTAGATACTATTAAATAATTCCTTTAATATGTTTTGATGCCCATTCGTGTACCTTCTAGTTTGCCCACCAAAGACATAATTTTACCAGTCGCTTGGCACATATTTGGTTAGAATCTGATTAGTACGTCTTATAACACACAACTATAGCAATTAATTGCTGCTTCTTTTCAAAAATTTAGTTTTTTACAAAAGAAGGGGGAAAAAATCAGACAAATGGTTTTAAGAGTTATTAAGGAAATCTGAAGTGCTCTTTGCGGGGACTATAAACAAAAACTAAATGCCCTAAACTTCCACGTATTAAAACCTCTTAGGAGAATGTTTTAGCCGACACGGTGTGGGTTTGGATGGAAGTGGTTATCAAAATACCATTTATTAGTTCCATTTGAAAATTGCGAAAATCAGGAGCGGATATCGGTCTTATGCCATTTATTCGTTCGATTTGCCCACGCTGACGTTGAAACTCATGCGCACGTTCGCGTCCAAGGATATGAAGCGTTTAAGTTCATCATCTTGATGATCCTTCCGATGATGGAGTCCTTCATAGTCTAATTAAGTTTTAACGTACTTTCTTACTGAAGTTTAATGTACTTTCTGTGTGCGGTGGCTATGAATTGTCTAATGCTCCGTGGCGATATGGGAGACCGGCATGATTACGTTATAATCTGGGGTACATTGAGGATTGGGTGCGAGAGGATTAACACAAAAAGTCCTCCACCTCTTATTTTTGCGATATGAATAAAACCTCCACCTCCTATTTATTAGAAAAACATAAATAAATTTTTAAAATTTTTTGCTGTCGTTGGCAAAAGCATAATCGCCTCCAGCACATATAATGCAACTACGAAAAAATATTTCACAAGCAATACGCATAAAATTAAAACCGAGTAAAGTTTTGCGAATAAAAATTCAACATAAAATAAAATAAAATTTAGCTAACGCAAGGAGTCAACCAATAATAAAAACTCATCACGTCACTAGTGAAGTATTGGTCTTATCGTCAACAGGCTTAATCCACTCATTTAAACAAAACAAAAAATAAAAAAGAAAATTTTAGTAAATGCAACCGAATTCGGTTTGAAATACATGTTAAGCCTTTAATGCTGAACGAGCTGAATGTATTTTCTTAGCCCGTCTTGGAGTAAATAAGACTTAATTCAACTAAACATGACGAACGCTGAATCTGCCAAAGGTATATATTGCAATGTCTCCCTTTCGGTCGGCCGAACGATGACAACGACTTTTTAGGATTTGATTAGAAGTACGTAATAAACAAGAAGCTATTGTCAGGTATACATGAACTGTTAGGAGCACAAAATAGGAGAATACGATAGAGGGGGAAGTAGAACTGACCGACAGGACTAACGAAACTGCTACGTCATCTAGTGTAGGACTAGAAAGACCTGTTAATATACTTTCTATGTCTATGATGTATGATTACGATGGTCCATTAGCACAGGCAGAAAATTTGCCGTCGGTAGCAGAGAAAGGACTAGGTCGTCAGTAAAAATTTCAGCACTCAGGACGGACGACGACTACTACTTCATCGACAAAATGGACTATAAGATTGTCCATTCGAAGAAGAGTTTTCACCATTCGACCACAATGGAGTAGCCTTCGACGATCTCCTCACAGACCATCTAAGCAACAAAGAAGAAAACTGCCTGCGGTTGCTCACAGGACACGGAATCGCACGATACATCCGTGAGCAGCTAGGATGCCAAGAGTGCCTAGGAGATCTGCCACTGATGGAAGATGACATTTGCGAAGCGGTGGGCAGTCAAACAGTTACGAAAGACCCGAAAAACAACTTGGTCCTCATCCGCAAATACTTGAAGCCAGAATTTCCGACAGCAGAGGTCCACGAGGCGTTCCGGAAAGCCTACGACGTATTCCATGCGGCTATGCGGCAACACATCGTGGAGCGGAACATCGGCAAGCGCGTGCACGCAACGGCACGCCTTGAACGTCATCGTAAGGTAAATATATTATATATTTCAATATCTATTATTATTATTATAATTTCAGACTAATGAAATAAGTTCTTAAACTAAAAAGAAAAAAGACATTGAGCACTAGCAGCATAGGCTACCGCCCCTATTTTAGAAAAGAACATTAGATAGTAAGCCTAATAGTTTAATAAAGCAATATATTGGATTGACGTCTGGACGTCCATAGGATTAGTTGTCTGAATTACTATACCTCTAGCAAAGGAAAAGTTAAGACAATCACAAAAAATGTGCTTTACAGTGAGAATTTGTCCAGAATTGCAGATTGGGACGACTTGGGAAGGCTTCTTCAAGATCCATTGGTGAGCTGCAATTGTATGGCCAAGACGAGTTCTCGAAAATGTTTGGATCTTGATTTTCTCAACAAAGTGAAATACATTGAGGAGTAATAGAAGAGTAGTGTTGATGATGGTATTGTAGATTTCCTTCTGCAATTTTCTCTTTAACTTTTGTTCCAATGTATCTTTGAAGATCCAACTTTTCCATGACATCATCCATAATTAGAGGTACAGAAACAGCATACTTCGCTGCTCGATCAGCCTGCTCACTTCCCAATAAACCGATATGACTAATATTTCGCCGGGTGTTGTAATGATATTCCTTAATTTGTTGACGGTGCTCCATCTCGAAGTCGAAGGATTCCGTATAGTTTTCAATTCAGGCAAATTGTCAGTAACAATGACGGTTTTGAGTTTGTTTTTATGCAAAAGGTTCGCAGCGTGAAGGATAGCTCTGGTTTCGGTTGTGCAAGTTGAAGCGCCTTCGTGAAATATGTGATTGAGAAGAACCTGCCCTGAAGCATCTACCAGGCAGATCAGAAGATTTTGAGCCATCTGTTCAAAAAAAAATTCCCGCCGTTACTCTGCTGTACTTGGGTTTCTTCAGCTATTAGATTCCTGAAGACGTAATATGGAGTATTTTCTTTTTTGTGCATAAACAGCGAAATGTGAAAAGAGTAGTCTTTCAAAATCCATAGATGTTTAAGACCAAAATAGCGGAAAATTTTTAAGGGAATGTTCAATTCCTTTGCGACGTACAAACAATAATCAATTGCAGATGGTGACTTTCGAATTTTCTTGGTAATAAAAATGTTGATTTCTGTATAGAAATTTTACCGCCTAACGAGTTTGCCCATGTGGAGATCTTTCGTCCAATCGATTCGAGGATGTTGATTGCCATCGTGCTATCTTTTTATTTTGTTAAAATGTATAGATCGTCCGCGTAGAGACTATGTTCGATTCTTGGTACACGGTAAAGAATTTGATTAATTTCAATGAAAGCGATCTGAAGAAGCGTGACAGGAAGAGGAGATCCTTGCGGAATGCCATTCATTAGCGGAAAGGAATCAGAGAGATGATTGTTAATTCTAACTTTAAACCGCCGATCCGACATCAATGATTTGATGTAGTTGAAGAATTTGGGTCTAACATTCCGTGATTTCAAGTGTCTTAAAATAACATGAAGACTAACTCTGTCAAATGCTTTTTCGAAATCGATTGAGAGAATTGTTACATGATTCCGTTCGGAAATTGCTTTGCTTGTAAAATAATCAATCAGTCAAAGAGCGTCGATGCACCCTCTACCTCGCTTGAAACCAACTTGTTGCTTTGTAATCAGGTTCTTGGCCTCAAGAAACCAAGATAATCTAAATGCCATTGTCTTTTCGAATACTTTTGAGAGGCAAGATAAAAGAGAGACTGGGCGATAGTCCAATGCGATGGACACATTTTTTGACTTTGGAATTGGAACAACTGCTGCCAGTTTCCACGTGTAGGATATATAACCAGTCAAAAATACCGTATTATATAGGTCCAGTAATTTCTTTTTACTTGAAATAGAAAGAGCACTGATCATTTGGTATGAGATACGATCTAGACCAGGTGTCGTCCCTTTCGATTTGGAGAGACAACTTTCAAGTTCTAAGGAAGATATATAATTTTCCAGGAACATGGCACATCTGTCAAGAACATTTGGAAGAGGAATTGGAGTCCTTTTATTTTCGATGAAAGCACTGGAAAAGTTGCTGTCAGAGGAGTATTCGGACCACACTTTTCCAAAGTAATTAGAAATCTCATCTGCGTCAGTTAAAGTTCCATTGGGAGTGCAGATGGCAGAGATTTCGTTCAGATTTGAAGTCCCATTAAGTCTGTTGACTTTGTTCCAGACAACTTTCATTGATGTATTTCTGTGAATTCTTTTCGAAAAACGTTCGAAACTAAGTGCCTTTGATTTTCTTTTCTTAATTTTTTTCTGAATAGAGCATTGGCCTTTTTGTATAACAACAAAGGATCATGATCAGAACATCTCTTAAAGCGGTGCCATATATCCATTTTATTTTTCCGCAATAACGAAAGAGTATTGTTCCACCAAGGAAGCCTACCTTGTTTAAAAAAGCTCTTGGATTGGGGAATAGAGAGATGAGCAGTCGTGCAAATCGCTTTAGACAGCAGCATCATGGTTGCAGTTCCCGTTAAAAGGCTTTGAATTCTCGGCCTGTTTGGGGTAATTGATCCAATCCGCTTTATCTAGGAGGAATTTGGCCTGTTTTGCTGGAATAACGGAGGACTTTGAAAGTTTAAAATCGATTATGATTGGAAAGTGATCACTATTATGTAGATCATCAGAAATAGACCAGGAAACCAAAGGAAGAAGTGAGGGAGAGCAACATGTTAAATCAGTGTGTGAAAAGGTGTGATGAGTTGAAAAGTGCGTTGGTTTTCCATCATTTAAAATCAGAGGTTGCTTTGAATGAAGCAGTACCACGAGTGTTGTTCACTGTTGAGCCCCAGATGGTATTCCAGCTGTTAAAGTCACCGCATATAATTAATGGGGGGCAAAGTACGCAGAATAAATTATAGAGTTCTTGCTGACAAAACGATTGCGAAGGTGGGAGATAGAGCGAAAGCACTGTAAATTTTATGATTAGGATTATTTGTATCGCTACGGCTTGTATGTTTGAACTAAAATTTATGCGTTTGTGAGGTATGCTTGATTTTATAAAAACACCAACTCCTTGTTTCGAATATGAATTTGGATCAGCATTCATGAAGTATCCAGTATATGATTTGGGTGGAATAGGATTAACAGAGCTTCTACAATAGGTCTCTTGAAGGGATATAAAGGTTGGATTAAAATCACTTATTAGTGAACGGAGTTCATCAAAATTATTAATAAGTCCTTTAATGTTCCATTGTAGAATTTTAAGAACTTTATTTAATTGTAGTGACATGGAAAGGCAGTGGTAAGTGGGTTAAGTTTCCATGTCATCGTCTCCGTCAGGAAGGTCGCTACAGCAATTTTGCGGGAATAATTTGTTCTTACCAGCAGAATAATTAGTACTTGGGTGGTTGCGTACATTTGAAGTGTAACGAGTGGGCACACGTGAATAATTTGAAATTGCTGGTTGATTAAGGGATGGAAGATCGGACTCACTACAACTTGTAATTTGTTGACTAGAGTTGAGAGTTGGTGGTTCTGGGGAATTTAGTTTATTAGCTTTTAGGATACGCGTTGTTGTTTTAATTTTTTCAATATTTGCTGTTGCTTTGATTTTTTCAACATTATTTTTGGCGGGTGGTGGATCTGGTTTCGCAATATGGTTTTTGGCTGATGATAGAACAGGTTTATTATTGGAAAAAGTTGCAGTTAAAGGGTCATTAGGCTCGATTTGCGAGGCAACAGCAGCGTAGGTGTTACTTTTGCTAAATCTTTGGGTTCCAGATGGATTTATTTCCCGGTATTTGCGTCGTGCTTCGCCCATGCTACAGTAAGTTTCTGTTTTGATTTTTAGGATTTCACGCATTTGTATGAAACGTGGGCATTGTTTGTCTAACGCCGAGTGTTGATCGTTGCAATTTATACAAAAATTTGTACGTGTACAACTTTCAGCATGTGAAGAAAAACCACAGTTAACACATGATCAAGCACTGGTGCAGCTTTTTGCCGTATGACCCAAGCGTTTTTGCACGTCATTGGATTTGAAATGTAGAGCTCCACTTTACATTTATACCACGCCACATCAACTGTTCGCGGTAACCGGTTGCGATTAAATGTCAAAATAATCCTTCCTGTAGCAGAGCGAGTTTTTCCATCGTCGTTTAGTTTGGTGAATTTATAGACTTCAGTCACTCCTTGATTGCACATTTCATCTTCCTGCACACGCTTTAAGCACGGAGCATAAATTACCACTCTAACCAAGTTAAGTTTTTCATGCAGTTTAGCGGAAATAGTCCATAAATTAGCCAATGATTTCGACTTTAAGAGCTTTTCGGTTGCTCGCGGGCTCCCAGCGAAAACAAGTAAATTCCCATCGCGTAGAATGGAGATAGAGTCTATGTAGGTTGTAATGCTGTCTAGGGCTTTTTTTATTGCAAAAGGGCTGATTTGAGAAATTGTTACACTAGCATCAGTTGAAAAAATAACGATATATTTTTTGTCAATAGGAGTGATGTCACTAATTGGCTACACCGGAAAGTCCGAATTTTTAATTTTTTTTCTTTGGGTGGATGTGTCAGGTAATAGATGAAATCTATTCGAGTTTTTATCTGGCGGCCCCGGGGCCATTATGCCTTATGGTTGTCTATTATTTAGTTATTTGCGAAATAACCACTCACTTGAAAAGGTTGGGAACTGCTGAGGATAATGTGAAATGTTTTCAATTTTTTATTTTTGTTTCTTTTTTGTATTTTTTTTTTTTGATTTTTTTCCCTTTTATTACTACACTTAGAGGAAGCACGTACGGTATCCGTGATACCCAGTTTTAGCAAAAAACACCGAAAAGACACGAGCCTAATACACAAAAACACCTAAACAACTAAAAAATTGCAGACGAAAAGAAAACACGCACTACTCAGAACACAAGTCGATTCCTTATTATGTTTTTTTCGTTAAATTTAAATAAAACAATAAAAACTTAACTACACATTTTTTTCATTAAACCTTCATCCTGCATTGACATGGCGGTAATTTTTTTTTCCAATTTTTTCATGAATATCCAAATATTTTGCTACGCAACGTGAACTAACATTCCACTTCGTTAATGGCAGAGAGTTATATTTATGTAAATTTTTTAAACGTAACATATCCATGCATCCACCCTCATAACTTGGCACAAACACGTGCTTCTCCAAACGAAAACATTCACTCAATAAATAGGTAGTATTGAGTTCTATGAGCGTACTTAAATGCTAATACGCTAGGCTGTATGAAAAGCTTCGCTAAGTTTATAAGTTGAGCTTCTTTTAGTCGAGAGCCAACATTTCCCGTTTAACCACGCCGTAGACCGATTTGCACAGGAAAACTTCGCAATCTTTTTTGCTAAAGGAGAAAATTATGACCGGAGTAAAATTTCGTTCTATAATCATTTCGACGATTTTGAATATATTGGATTGACCACTATTTACACCTTTAGTGCTTCCTTACATCCTTTTTGATGACCTTTGGCAGTTTTACTGCCACTTTGTAGGACCATGGCATTGAAATGCTTCTTATATGTCCGCTTTTGTATCCTCCTTAAATGTCTGCTTTGCATCGCCTCTACAAAGGCTTAATTCAACTTGTTGCGACAACTTGAACTTCTATTCCTATAGACAGCAAACAAATACAATATAATAATAAATAAGAATAGTTAAAACTGTGCGGATAATAAAGTTAATAAGAGCTCTACATGCGCAATTGATTAATCCAGTTTATTAATAGATGGACGATAATAAATGTGGTTGACTAACTTGCAATTTTTCGCCCATTTATATTGAGTTATAAAAGCGAACCGTGCAAAGAATTTTCTTCCGCTCCATTAAACAAAAATATAATGATTGCTCCAGAGGACCTTTAGATTTGCATATCACTCGTATTACTTCCAACCAACGGCTATAATATAGAGTATATATTGTGCTTTTTCTTTGAAAATCATCTGAGGATGGTAGTAAGAGCTCTCTCATAAATTAAATTCAAACACTACTATTAATTTTGGAGAACACTTTTTCTAGATTATAGATCGTTAGTTAGAGATAATTATCGATAATTTTACATTCATGATTTTAAAGAAAATTTGAAATGGCAACATTGTATTTTTTTTAATCGTTCGTAAAAGCGACGTGCGGACGTGTTGAGATTCTCTTTATTTATACGCTAGCAATTTAATAAAAAATAAATTAAAAGCTATGAATTCACCACCTGTTTTTATAGATTTATCTATGGATGAACAGGTATCCGTGGAGTATTGACTAAAGTGTTTTATTTTCTAATATTTTAGCTGAATTTGAGGTTATATCGGTTTTGACGATTGCACTGATTTTTAATTTTTTCTTTCAGGTTCAGGAGCTAAGGAAATATTTCAAGAATTTAGGTGCAGAAATATCTTCTGAGAAGTCTAATAAAGGAGTAGAAGACGACTTACACAAAATAATTGGAGTTTGTGACGTGTGTTTTAAAGATGGTGAACCCAATCAAATCGATTGTATTTTAAATAGCATCGTGTCCATAATGATTACGGTAAGATAAATATGATGAATAAAGAGCTTCAATTGAAGTAGAATTACTTTACTTTGCAGATTCCCTTAGATCGTGGAGAAAATATCATTTTGGCATATTGTGAAAAAATGACTAAAGCCCCCAATGTACCTTTAACAAAGGTGTGCTTGCAGTCTTTGTGGCGTCTTTTCAATAACTTGGACACAGCATCACCTTTACGTTATCACGTATATTATCACTTGGTCCAGGTAGCGAAACAGTGCGATCAAGTATTGGAGGTTTTTACTGGAGTTGAACAGTTAAAAAGTCAATTTGCGAATTGTCCACCATCGGCAGAACAAATGCAAAAACTTTACCGTTTGTTACACGATGTTACTAAAGACACAAACCTTGAATTGTCTTCAAAAGTAATGATAGAATTATTAGGAACCTATACAGCCGATAATGCTTGCGTAGCACGAGAAGATGCTATGAAATGTATAGTAACTGCTTTGGCCGATCCTAACACATTTCTTTTAGATCCTTTGTTAGCTTTAAAGCCAGTACGTTTCTTAGAAGGCGATTTGATACACGACTTGCTCTCGATTTTTGTGTCTGAGAAATTGCCTGCTTATATACAATTCTACGAAGACCACCGGGAATTTGTAAATTCACAAGGACTTAATCATGAACAAAATATGAAAAAAATGCGTTTGTTGACTTTTATGCAACTAGCTGAAAGTAATCCCGAAATGACTTTCGATACACTCACCAAGGAATTACAAATTAGCGAAGACGAGGTAGAACCTTTCGTTATTGAAGTACTCAAAACCAAATTGGTGCGAGCACGCCTTGATCAGGCCAATCGCAGAGTCCACATTTCCTCTACTATGCATCGTACATTCGGTGCACCACAATGGGAGCAATTAAGAGATCTTTTGCAATCATGGAAAGAAAATTTGAGTGCCGTGCGCGATGGCTTAGCTCAAGTGTCAGCAGCTCAATTAGAACTGGCGCGTAATCAAAAATTGGTGCATTAGATTTCATGTAGTTTTATGAGATTTGATATACATGATATAATATAATAATATCTAAATAAATAATGGATGAATTTTTTACGATAAACTTAATAAAAACTTATTCTACTAATTGGTATACATGTTAATACTTCGATAATGGCAATGATAAGTAGACACGAAATATTTATATTGAATGCCTTTAAAGTTCTTCATGCAATCTTATATGTTGCTTCTCTTTCTCCTTTGGAAATGCCCAGAAGTACGACGGAAAACCATTCACATCTCGCTCTCTTTTAACGAAGGCTGAGAAGGAGGATATACAATTGCCAATGAAATGGTTAGAGAGGCCCAAAATCGTCAGGTCTAAATGTGGGTTGTCTTTTGGATAACGATGAGCAGTGACATTCATGCGTTGCAATGCCGTATTTAAGTCCTTTAACATGTGATTGGCATCGCTAGCCACAAAAATGGACCGCACCTCATTTTTAGGATAAGATTGCTTAACATTTTTCAGTAGGCGTTTAATTTGGCGAATAATTAGCTCTTTCGAAGGTATGCATAATTCCGGGTACAAATTGCCACGCTCGTTATTATATCCTAAACATTGTGGTGAAGCAAAAAGTTGTTGACTGTCTCGGACGTGATCGCACGCTCTTACCCAATCAATACCTAGAAATTAAAGAAAGAGAAATTTGAGGTCGACTTTGTGAAATTCTGAGAAATTAGAGTTCGAGTCACTTACCATTGCGTAAATGTACACCTATAAAAGCTCCCTTAGGCATTGTTCTGATAAATTGCCGGGCATCGTCTTGAAACTTTCTATTCCACTTTAGATATTTATGTAAATGACGATTGTTTTGTTGTACTGGAAAGCTTGCAGGCGCACCAGTAAAAGCTAAAACTGGCCATCTTTGAGGTGGATACTTTGCGTTCCACTTATCCGATATATCGCTGTGATGAATATCAAAATGCAAAGGTCCATAAAATTCAGAATTTGAAAAGTTTACACCGAACGTATCCCAAAATGGCCCGAACGGGTTACCTTCCTTTAATTGTTTAAAATGAAAGTAATTTAAAACTGATATGCCTAAATTTAGACAATACCTTTGCATGACAATCTGCTTTATTGGCGTCCTCCAAATATATACTTTTACGTTCCATGTAACAAAATGAAATGCGTTTTTCTTCAGGCCAAAGTTTCGGGGCCAACTCGCTCATAAACTCTTCCATTAATATAACGCGATGGTACTCTTTTATAGGATACAGAGAAAAATAACTATCGAATCGGACTTGTTTGGAGCGAGTTTCGCCTCTACGGTACTCCACCCATGGAGGTACGACTAAAGTCCGATTTAAAGCCTTAGAAAAAGCCAGTGCACCCAAGAAATGGTCTGCTTGATTGCCAAATCGACCTAGTAGAGGAACAACAGGTTAAATTTACAATATGTAAAATTAAGTCTATTCATTACTACTCACCCATACAGGGACAATAAGTTAAATAACCATTAGAATCTACAATTGGCTCGGCTGAAATGACCTGCAGACCTGTAAGAACCAATATAAAGAAACCAAGCATTTTGTAGGTTTCTCTCTTTTGATTCGCAGCTCTTCAATTTGTTCACTGAAATTGGTTTTAACTAATAATTGTTTAATCCACTAATTGCTCAAAATTGAAATTAATCCGTCTTGATCCACACATTACCGTTTTGTAAAATAATTTACTATTTTTTTTACTTTATAAATTACTATTTGGATGCTTTTTAAAGCAAACAAAAAATAGATTTCTGTTTTGTAAAAATACAAAAAATCATGGTCGCGAAGAGCTGTGACGTTCCTCAACTAAAGACCGAGACCTCAAATATTTAGTTAATCCAAACTTAGCTCCAGCTCTAACTTCTTCTTGTATGTAATTAGAAAGGAAAGAAAACAAGCGTATGAAACAAGCTATGAAATAAACAATACAACAACAACGAGTTATACTTGCTACCTACTCTTTGGGCTGTTTGTACATATATATTTATATATATAAATACCTTGACGCATATTTACTTAAAAACACAGAAATTTATGTACTTTGTAAGCGTTCAATTCGGCGGAAGGGTTTAACAAAATTTTTACCTATATAAGTAATGACCACGAAGGTAAAGGGAAAAATGTATTTTTAATACAATATTAGATTTACGACATCTGAATATGACGCTAAACAACACCAACAAAGTAGCATAAAAAGGGCGAAAAGCAAGGTTTGTAATATATACATATATAGAACAACATACAATTTATACATTATTAACATTTCTACTTAGCTTTACTTTAACAAAACATATGATTTCCTTAGTTTTAAAACAACAATAAGTAGAAATATTGTAAAGAAAATTCGTGGTTCATTTATAACAAACTTTTATTTCGCTGCATAAACTATTGACGTTTATTTTCATCTACATATTTTTTAGTGAAACAAATTTTTTTCCGCCTTGCTATAATTTTTTTTCCAAGAATGCAACACATCACTTTTGCCATAATTGTTTTGATTCCGTATGAAAGTTCAGGCGTTCTGCATGAGCCTAAAAACAATTCTTTGTGTGTATGTACAGATTTCATTTTCATATAGAATGAAATGTATGGAATTACAACATTGTATAGAGAGCGTCAAAACTAAAATTGTTTAGTTGTGTTTGGTTTTTAAGAGCCCTAAAAAAAGATGGAAAAAAACAATGAAGCAGTGGAAAAACGAAACACTGGTGGCTCTAACTGATTTGCTGCTTCGTAAAAACGGCTGAATACAAAAGCGAAAGCCAACTTTCAGCTACGTGTTCCCTTGTATATGAGATTACATCATTTTGCTATATAAACAATGTATCTGTAGCTTAGTTTTAAGTAAGACTACAAATTTTGTATCATAAAGGTCGGGAATTGTGTAGATGACAACTCCTACCATGACAATATCCCTCCATTGGCTAACTCCGACGCCATTTCAAGCAAGGATGATAATAAAAACGCAAATAAGACTTTAACAGAGATAAAATTCAATGCGGTCGCTAAAAGGAAATCTGTTGTTTCCAAACCTGCTCCCAATACACCTCCAAAGCCTTCTCCCAGCTCACCTCCTAAGCCGTCTGTAACAAGATCTCAGCGGCCAATAATTTCGAACAACAACTTGCGTTCCCCGGAACTTGATAGATTAATCTCTGCGATTAAAGAATGTATCCGTCCAATGATCCCTCCGAATCTTGTTAAGGAATTTGCGAAAGCAATGTCTAATTGCGCTAATACTCGCTACGATCAAGCGCCCAGTAACACGAGTAATTCCGCTAGGGCTCCGTTTTGATTTAAATTATGATCTCGTTTTCACAATATAATATTCAAAGTGTTCGACGTAACTTATCATTTTTTGGTTTTTACTTGAACTCCAATAATATTGATTTTTGCATCTTAAGTGTAGTTTTTGCTGATAGATGATAATTTTTTTGAAGTTAAAGTTTCCAATTATGCTTCTGCCACCAAATGCCGAGATGACGGTTATGGCGGTGTTAGTACACTAGTTAAAAAAGGCGTCGATT
>CCAG010002097.1:0-65211 GCA_001077435.1 Glossina morsitans morsitans
CATACAAACTATTTTTGACTATTTACAACTTTTTTTATTGTTTACTTTCCGAAAACAAACTATACCATGTCTAGTCTACCACGAACGGTCATTTGATCGCTTGAAAAATTTATGTTATTTTCGACTATCTTCTTCGATAATCGCATTCTTGAAATTGGTTTACGAGTCTAGAATGTAATTGTAGACTCATTTCTTTGATCATTGATCATAAAATGATTGAACATGTAAGAGAATATACGGAATCAGAGGTATTTCGAGTGTTGGAAACGAAATGGAATTTATCTATTGCAAAATTATATGCATTTATTGGACTTCTATATGCACGCGGCGCATATGAGGCTAAAAATATTAATTTATCATATTTATGGAACACGAAATGGGATCCGTCATTTTTCTCGACAACTACGAGTCGAAATGACTTCGTAAAAATCATGAGATTTATTCGATTTGACAACAAAAACGAAGCTAACGCTTACAAAACGATAAGTTCGCATTGACTTATGAAGTTTGGTATAAATTTATCGAAAACAGTCAAAACTATTATAAACCAGGAGCATATCTTGCTATAAATGAACAATTGTTTCCTACAAAAGCACGTTGTAGATTTACTGAATACATGCCCAACAAACCGGACAAATTTGGCATAAAAATCTGGTTGGCTTCCGATGTAAGTAGTAAATATATAGTAAACCGCTTTCCATATTTGGCAAAAGATGAAGGGAGAGAATCATCAATCCCACTTGGAGAGTTTGTAACTTTGAAATTAGCAGAACCATATACGGGCCATGGGAGAAATATAACAGTTGACAATTTTTTTACAAGCGCGTCACTAGCGAGTAAACTTCTAGTAGAAAGAACTACGCTTATTGGAACTATCCGAAGCAATAAAAGGGAGCTACCAAAATTAGCGAGACAAGCAAAGGATAGTACGACACGCTTCTCAACAATATTATACAAGTCGAAAGATTGTATTCTTACAACTTATAAAGCTAAACCCAATAAAAAAGTATTGATACTTAGTTCAATGCATTCATCCGTTGAAATTGAAAAAAATGCCACCCGTATACCAGACACAATTGGATTTTACAATAGCACAAAATTCGGAGTAGATGCAACCGATCAAATGGCCAGAAAATACCGTGTAAAATCTAAATGTCAAAGATGGCCTTTACAGATATTTTTCAATATCTTAGATTTAGCCGGGATAAATGCTTGGATTTTATATAAGGAAACGTCGGATGAGGAAATATCGAGGCAAGAGGTTTTATTTCAATTAGCAGAAGAACTTGGGACCGAATATCAGAAAGAGAAACAGATAGGCAAAGAATGCTCATCAAAAACAATAATAAATACAAATACTGTTTCTTCTGAACGGAGATCTTGTCAAATAAGATATTGTAAAGTCAATAAAACAACAAAATTTTGTATAAAATGTAAAAAATACGTATGTGGAAAATGTGCAATACAAAATGCTGTAATTTGTTAAAAATGTGATGAAAATGCATAAAAGTAAATAAAACATACAACATCGAAAAGCGGGGAACGAGTTTTTATTGTAGCATCAGAAAAATATTTTGTTTACTATCTACTTTGTTAAGATACATATGTTTTTACATATGCGGTCATTTGACCGCTCATGGTAGAGTTGGGTATACATGAAATGTCGGTAGGTTTAGTGTTAAACTTTCGAACATTCATCGCTACTAATCCTGTTTATAAATTAAAAATTGCAAATTCTCTGATAATGAAATGGAATATGGGCGATTGCTGTTATTTATTAACGCCCGCTTGGTCCCCGATAGTTGCCAAAATTAAAATTGGGATTAAAATATGTCATCAACATGTATGTGCTTAATAGCATTTTGGAATTTTTGATTAATTTTGAGCACTTGAGTTTGATGAGGCTTGATTTAAAGCAATCGAACTTAATGTGCAATAGAAACCAGCTGATAATCACATGTTTGCACTAACTTCTATCGTTTTAACAGAACTGCGTCCTCAATTTTTCATTTTAACAGAATAATGACCTCGATTTCTCATTTTAGCAGGATAATGACCTCGTTCTCGCACAATTTTACAGAATAATGACGTAGATTTCTTATTTAACAGAATAATGACTTCGTTCTCTCACACTTTAACAGAATAAAAATGACTTCGTTCTTTCACCCTTTAATAGAGCCGAAGCGTTGCAGTTTATTCAAAGCAACTCTTTGCTCTCTCGATTCTCCACACATGGTCCTTTTTTATAAAAGAAATAAACCGGCTAACGGTTTATATGTGTAATATAGAATGAATGTGTAATAGATGCGCAAATATATCAATTATTGTTCTTACACGCAGGTTGGTGTGGAAAAGAACTGGAAATTGGCTTGATGAAGTATAACAAAAATGATATATCTCGAACACTACCCAAGAAATATTGGAAACAATAAAAATAATATATATGCCGTTCATACTGCCGTGCCATACTTCAATAGCATTTCTACTTAACAAGCTTCAAATCGTCCCGCGGTATAAATGATAGCCGTTCGTTTTGAAATGTCTTGTATATAGGTTACATGCATACGTTGTTATGTATTTCTTTACAAAAGTTTTATGAGTTTTGACAAATGTTCGCGAACATTTTCTTAAGCATTTGAAGAGTTATAAGCGAATCTATTTTATTTGTTATTTTCAAGAGAAGGACAAATAATTTTATCGTAAGTCTAGCGAATCGATAGCGAAGACATCTGAATTTCATTCATTCAAATCATCAATACATTCTAGGAGATCTTATGTTTTTGAACTTTTAGGCACACTTTTGTTGAAATGTTCATCAAATATTCATGTTCATCATCTGCATCAATTGTTGGTTAGTACATGAATCTAATGCTCTATTGTTCATCATTTGTATGATATAATCTTTTTTATTCAGAATTTCTACTACTAATTTAGGTGCTTTGCTTTTGGAATTCCGATAATAATCGAGCAATAATAGTATCTTGTGATTGAGGATCGGGAAAATACTGCGAGCCTAATTTTTCAAATTTTTGATCGAATGCCAAAGCCATCGATTTGCTTTGCAGATGATCCATTTCAGGGTCACTCAACACACTTGGATTGTATTTTAAGCGTAATTTACGAACTAGTTTCTCACATATTGCTACTCCTTCGTCGCTGGCACGATTTTCTAATGAATTCCATTTCTTAAAATCCACATACTTTACGTAGGAAGCGTAAGGTAAATAAACAACTTTGACACCAACTTTCGGCAGCAAGGATTAATAAGATCCCTCCTTTGCATCCTCGCGGGGAACGGTAAAGTAACAAAGCGAGACATAGATTTACGTGTGTAACGTTACGTTTGTTTACGTATGGAGGCGTATGGCGACTTTATCGTGGGCGCGACAACGTTCCCATAATGTCCGAACGAAACTTTTTGTTTCCGAAATGTACCGGTGATCCGAATACATAAAATTGCATGGTTTGCAGTAAAGAATTTTTGATTGGAAACCCAAAAGCATCATGCCAGGAACGTGCAAGTTACGTACTCGATTAGCTCGTTCGTATGTTAAACGTAACGAATGATCGCCTAAACGCATCTCACACCAAGCAATGGATATATTAACTGCCCGCGGATCTCCCAGAAAAAGTGAAATGAAGGTCGAGGCTATAAGCGATGTTGCTTCTCTTTGCATAATTTTACTTTAATGGAATTATTTTAGATAATAAATGAATTATTTAATGAAGATTCAGATGTTATTATTTTAAATGATGAATTCTCTCTTGACATGATTAATTATTTACCAAGCTAATAATTAATTCATTTTACATAAGGCAAGAGGTGCAAGGAAAAGATTTGGTTAAATCATATTTTGGCTCGTTTATATACTCTTTCAATATTATGTATTTATTATTCATCAATATAAGATCAAGCTGGTTAGTTTTCTAAGTCTGATTGCAGTTATTAAATAGTGCTTTCATATCTGTTTTTGGAATTTTTGGAATTGGAACTTGTAGAAATATATTGAAAATTTATTAATGTTACTAAAAATTAAACTTTTTTCATTTTTTGCTAAACAATTTTTCTAGAATCTAGAGTAAAACGTACAAGTCCATCAACGCTATCTACTAAGCCGCACCTCTGCTATCGTTAAGTTAGTTTCTGTGAATTTTTAATTTGGCAAAGAACATTGGAATGAAATGGACGGAATCACCAAAGGTGAAATATTTGAATAAAAAGTGTTCGTGACTGATTAATAAATTGATTTGAGGTCTTAAGCAAAGCAGGAAGAGGCATTAATTTGCATTTCTTGTCTACCTTGCCTGAATGATAAAATCTTAAAAAAAACGGAAGGCATGAAAAGCGAAAATTAATTATTTGCCTCGTGTCGTTCACATCTGCTAGTGTGGACGGAGGCTAGTCAGGAGGGGTTATAAGTCGAGAAGGAAGGAATTATGAAGTATTATTTGAAGCAGTTCGACGATGTTAAAAGAGTGTTATTATTGTGTCCTCTTGCGTTAATTTACAGGCAAACGTAATTTGCTTACAAATAAATGCTTTTAAAAAAACGTGGCAGTGGTTTTGGTGGCATTTTTATACGCATCACTAAAGATTGGAGGGGTATACGCATTTTATCAAAACGTTTGCAATGCGCAGAAGGCATCTTTCAAAATCTTATAAAGCACATAATATTTACAAACAGAAAAAACCGCAATTGTTTAATGCACAGTTTTCTAAACATTTGACAATTTTTGTCCCATGTTTTGTTGTGGAGACTCGTTGTACCTTATACATGCATACACTTGCCAGAAAAAGTATTCGTACCACATGCATATTTAATTTTGGAGACCTTACAGCACACTCTGAACAAGGTGTTTTTTACTCACCAATTTAATACCATCGACTTGTTGTTCAATTTACTCAATTTTTAGCATGTGTCCCGAATTTACCGCATTTTTTTACCACACAGACACACTAAGCACCTGCGTTTTGTGACCAGAAAAAATATTCATAGGAGCTTATTTCGGAGGATCACATGCGAATTGTGGTATATAAAAGTGCGCAAAAAGCGAAATAGAATATTTGGTATAAAAGGAAAACACTTAGCGTGGCGGAAAGATGGAACTGCGCTAAATAAAGGAAACCTTGTTCACACAAACAAGCACGGAGGAGGAGGTGCCATGGTATGGAGTTGCATGTATGCTGAAGGCATTGGAAAATTGGCATTTATAGAGTCTACCATGTATCAACATGGTTACATCAATATTTTAAAGTAAAAGTTGCGTCAAAGTGTGGAGAAACTTGACCTTGGAGATGACTTGGTTCCATCAAGACAACAAGCACACTGCACTAAATGTGAAGTTGGGGTTTGTTGTACAATACGAAGTATCAGCTTAATTCGCCTCCTCAATCGCCATACCTAAATCGATCAAAATCCTAAAGAGCATTTGAGGGATTTATTGCAACGTAAGATACGCCAACATACAATAACTCCTCTGTTAATAATTCGCATTCTTCTATTTTGTATAAAAATGTTTACTAAATCCCTAAGGTTCCTAAATAATGCTAGGTCCAATTTTTAGTTTTTTGGCGTAAGCTGCTTTTTCTTTTTCGTTTTTTTGGTGTAAGTTGCTTGTTCTTGTTCGTTTGAACAAGTGTAGTAATAATAATAATAGTAATAATAGTAATAACGTTCTCAATAGAAAATTCTGTTTTTCTTAATAAAAAAAGGAGAGAAAAACGCAAGTTGTTAAATAAATTACTAATAAAACTATTTACTCTTTCCTGTTTGCCTAACTATTTCTCAATTAAGCAAGTTTATTTTAGCTTCAGTCTACTTTTCTTTAAATTAATTTTGGATACTTTCCATAAATTTTCTTTTTCTCTACTACTTACTAAGGGCATGTTTATTTTTATTTATAGCGAATTCAAAAGGATGTACTGCGAATTCAGGGAGGAAGAAAACATATGAAATTGTTTACAAATCAAATAGAGAATTCAAAACAAAACATATGAAAAATTTTTTCCTTCAAGATTTTTACAAAATTGTTTTAAAAATAAAAACATCTTTCATACTTGCATGGTCATACATAGAAATGGTCGGTCCCAAATCAGATTGTCCTTGAGAAAATTGAATTAGATGAACAGAGTGACCAGACTAGCGACGGTACTAACAAAACCTTAACGGCTGTTGTTGCTACGGCGGCCATTAAAAGTTCAAAAGTTTTTGTTATTTTTATAGTATGTAACTACTTTATTGAACCACGGAACGGATGCCGAAATAGCTAGTTTTTGATGGGAGCGATATTGATGTTATTTGAAAGCAAGGATAACAGAAAACCCTTAGGAAAGGTTTCACGTCTCTACAGAACTGAACATGTGTTAAAGAAAATTTGTATTTGCATTTGCATTGCAAAGAGTAGTTTATATTCGTTAAAACTTTCCCAGTACAAATAATGTGCCACATCCCGTTCTTGCATTCCGTGGCTTTATTTCGACTTTTCCTGCATCTTTCGGACAGTGAACTGCGGTCCTTTCCGCTAGCAATGCGAGCAATATCTAAGAGATGCTCTGCTACATGTGTAGGATTTGAGCAGTTGTTGGAACTTTTAAGCATCAGTTGGAACTTTTAAGCATCAGTTGGCACTTTTAAGCAAAATTAGGAAGAGCGTATATAAATAAGAACGAAGAGCACAATTTTTACCCTCTTGTCGGAAAGAGATATAGAATATATAAAGAGAATGTTTTTCTGAATAAACAGAGTTACCAACCTCGTTTTGCACCGAACCCGACAAAAATTATACTACACACTTTAGTTCAAAGACAACAGGTGTGTACGATTTGACAAATATTTCAAAACTATGAAGCTACGCAATGAAGTTTCGCGATTAGTGGAAGAATCGATGTAGCCCTAACTGCATCTCTACGGCATGGATTACGATATGAAATCTATGTATAAAAAAAGAAAAACAGTCACCATACTTTTTTTTTTAAATGTAGTTATATTAAATTTATACACCCTCTAAGTCGCAATATTGTTTTGTCCCTCAAACAATAACGATTTAAAGCGATAAAAACGGAACTAGGACGATAAATCCCTGTGGAGAGTCTTTAACTTTATCTTGAGTTTTCTTTTGGTCTTTAGATCATTGATATGTCTGTCCCTGCATTTTAAGAGATGAGCGTCGAGCAAAGAGCTGATGAACATTTTCTAATAAAATAAAACTATATAGAACATTAAATGTTGTCTGCTTTAAAACTCAAAGTTGTTTGTTAAGAGGGTAAACCATTGCAAAATTACTCTTTTATGATATAAATTTTGAATTCCCGAAAAAATGAAATTTTTTTTTTTGAGTTATATTGTGATATTTATTTCTTTATCGATAAATTTAACTCCTTTAATTTTTCTCATTTTTGTAATACACGGTAAATTGCCGGATAACTGTTGTAGGCAGAAACATGTCGAGAAGACCGTAATGACTCCAGAACGCCGACGAAAAAGATTAGCAGAAAAACAGACCGGGAAAAACCCAGATGCACATCCGCGGCGCGTCATACAGCTGTTGGCTGAGGAAAACGATTAGCAGAAAAGCAGGTTACCGGGTTAAAAATGAAGCCATGAAGTTAGGTAATAGTAACATGCGTGTAAAAATGTATATAAATAGACTATTTACGGAAGGCATAGTTAGTCGCACGAGAATATTTGAGTCGGACAAGAACATTTGAGTCAAAAAAGAATATTAAAGTTGAGAAGTCGAGAGTATTGCCAAAGTAAAATGTAAATAATCCTAGCCGTAAAGAGTAAATTGTAAATAAAGAAACATGGAGTTAAAAGAATTCTGAAGTGCATTTCTCTTGAAAATAATATCCACGATATAGTGATACGGACCGTACTGAGATTAGCGGAAATTCGTAACAATATTTGTCTATAGGCTTTATCTCTTATTTTTCTCTCATGCTGCGGTTTTTTAACACGATAAATCGAAATATCTTTTAGATTTTAAAGTAAATCTTAAGACATAATTTTTCTAAAAGATGTAGAAAATGAATTCGTCAGGAGATTGTAATAGACCAAAAACACTTTACTTAAACTACTTTGGAATTATGCCTTCAAAAATAAAAATTTGAAGCAAGTTTCTTTTATGATTTTGAGAATAATGGATAGACTGGGAATTGATATTTTAGGCAGTCAATTTTTGGTAAAAATGCAAATAATAAAAAAAAAAAAAGAAAAAATGTATATAATAAATTTTATTGAAATTGTAAAAGTTTACGCGTCTTTGAAATCAATCATATAGTAGTGGAATCATCATTGAAACCTGACTTGCAACCTTTTGCTAAATATCATTCTATAGAAAGAACAGTTTGGAAAGATTTTGGTTTTTTTTTGAGGTCGAGGAACGAATAAGTGCAGATAACTTTCAAATAAAAGATCATAAAAAAATTATCGAATAAAATTTTCGCAACAAGACCAACTTAAATGAGTTTCATTATGATATGAGAGGTGTTTATGAGTTGGTAAAAGAGAAGCAAATTCTTACTAAAATCGAAATTTGAATAAATAAGAAAAAAAAAAATTAACAATTTGTCAAAGAAAAAAAAGAAGCAACATCATCAGTTCAATATATAAAAATGTCAATATACTCGATTCCTTGTTAAAGAGTCGGATTTTGAACGAAGTGCCAGCGGTTTATTCATTGCGACTCCATTTAATTTCAATATCGTTTTCGATGAAACCAGGAGTTAAAAAAAAAAACAACCCGTTCAGAAATAATTAAATAATTAATTGTATTTTTATTTTAAAAACAAAAAAAAAAAATGTAAATAATTAATTGTATTTTATTTAAAAGGAAGAAAATTATACAATTATTGTACCTTATCTATGAATGTACATTCGGCGTGATTCGGTGAGTTATTGTTATATAAGTTTGTATTTAGTCTTAATTTTAATTTTATATTTTACATTAACTTAAAAATGGTCTATTATTCCTTTTGTTACCGTTTACTTATTAAAATGTACAACAACTAAATTAGTTTAATTGATCATTGGCTGGCGAAGTAGGTATATTTCACATTTCCTCTTCAACACTCACATATTATAAAAATTCTTTAGGGCAAAATTCTTTATCTGGACCTCCCCAATTTCGGCGAGCTAGACATAGATTAGTTAGAGCCCTTCAAGTATACTACGAAGAGCTGATGTTTATTGTATATTCTATTCTACTATTTTAAGACTTGCAAACAGCTGGTGAAGATAAGTGCTAAAGATTCGCACAATAAAATTATAAAATGAAATTTGAAATGCCATTAAGAGGTGATAAGAGGATCTCAAAGTTAGCGGCAGGGTTATTGTAAATCTTGAATTCCTGAAAAAATTAAAATTTTATATTTCTTCAATGTTCTGATATTTTTTCCTGTTTTTACCGCTAGCTTGTTTTTTGCAATAAAAATGAATGGTTTTATGTTATAAATAAGTAATATGGATTTCATTATCAATTTCTCTGCACGGTTTTTTGGAAAATTGATTAGATTTTTTTTATCTTACATGATTTTTTCCCTAAATTAACCATATGTCGACCAAGGAAATGCTTAAAAATGTTATTATGGAGGAATGGGCCAAAATAAGCGAGGAAGAAACTACTGAACTGGTAAAATCAATCATTGAAATTACAGTATCTAGGCTCAATGAAATTTCTGAAGGAATAATAAAATCATCTTTACGAATGCGATATTGCAATCTTTCATTGCATCATTAATTTTGGATTTGCTTTGCAACTTTAAATCAAGTTATAAGCCTGGTCGACTGATGCTTCTAAAGCGTCATTATTATTTTTACAACTAAAAACATTACATTTTATGGAAAGATTGTGACGCGTCCTGTTGAAGTCAATAATTAGCAGAGAGTGATTAAAAGTAATTGTTCGCTGTCATTAATATGATGCAGATCTTGTATTTTAAACTCGAGGAAGATGTTTGCTCCTTTATAGCTTAGCAGATTAGTAATGGACCTGTATCTTTGAAAAGTAGCCCATCCTGGCTGGTTAATTTTCCGTAGAAAAGACAGTTCAGGGCTCCACCAGGAAACATGTTTGTTGGTTGTCACTAGACTGGGAGATAGCGCAATGTGCTACAGTCAATATAGTTTTTGTTTCCTAGCCGCCTTACAATTTGTGTCCTGATGAATTGCTTATTTGTCATTGCCATTTACACTTTGATTATTATCCTTTGTTTATTGAAAATATGAGTTTGATTTTTAGGGAACAAGGTAAGGAGCTGTGATCAACTAACTGATTAGCAACGCCAATTCGTGTTCGAACAAAAGTATAGACAAGAAGAAGAGGTCTTCCGACTTCCTTCTTCTTGACCGAACCACAGTCGAAGTAAGACATAAAAAGCAAAAAAAATTAAACTTCGTTTCAACCCCTAGGGTTGCACGATTTAGATGCCGTATTAGAGGGAGTTGGGTCTGTCTGTGGACAATTGACGATCGATTATTGATAGGTATTCTAAGTTTAATGTTTAATGGTTAAGCTTTTCATAGAATAAAAGAATTAATAAAGCGAAGTCAAGTTATAATGTCAGTCGAAATGTTAGGCTTGCTTTCTATTAAACTATTAACAAAGGGAAGTCACCAACGTAAGAACGCCTGGAATAGCTTGTGAGGCTACACCCGTCATCGTTCAATTCAAAAATTAACAACTTCACAAGTTATGTGATGTAGATTTATCACGAGAGTCGTTTGTGGAATGGTATAAAGAAAGATTGCAGATAGGAGCTTACTTGCAATATTTGGCAGCATGACCTAATTTTTGCATGTCTTGCAAAATTAGAGGTATTCTCTAACATTAACTGTATGCTAAGGTATATCCAGTTTCTCGGAAAAGTGATGATGCTCGAAAGATAGCAGTATGCTTTTTGAAAACAGCGTTGCAAAGATCTTGCTTTCGGGAATATTCTTAAGACGAGGAGAATATAACTTTTATCGTGCAATTTTGTGATGATTTTGCATATTCCATGTAAGTCTTCAGCATTTATGAATTGTTTAGTGGCGTCGATATTAACCAGGAGTAGCAAACTTCCACCTCTGAGCCCGAATATATCTTCTTTTTTGCTTGAGAGACCTATGAACTGCAAAATAAGAATATTGTGTAACCCAGTTTTCTCTTTCAAAAGATGAAATAACGATTTCTGCAGGAGTTGAGATGAATTCAGAAAAGTTGTAACACACAATGTCTACGACCTGATATCGTACTTTTTGTCCCATCTGGTGTAATACAAAAAACCATAAAGAGGTCGCGCGTCCTTGACGTAAAGAAGTTTTCAATTTTCATCCCACAGGCATTCCACAAACGATTACATTAAAGAAATACACGTGCTAAAACCTTTATGATCCAATGGACGGACGAAAATTACTTACCGGATGGGCTGTTCTTATGCCTCTATCTCCTACCCTAGCCATTGTCTTCGTGCGCCCATGACTTTATATGGGGTATCCTGTTGGAGACCATACGTAAGAGAGGGCATAGAATAGCCCTGGGCAGTTTGCCTTGATTTATTGTAATAGTAGTGTACATTCTTCTTGGCTGAGAAAATCGTTTTATTAGTTACTCATAAGTTTATGTATTTTTATGTAGTAATTTGTTCACATTAATCCCTGAGTTACACTCACTTACTATTAAAGCAAGTGCAGCTAAACCATAGACACTAAGTCTAAGAATTAATATTCTAGATGCAGTTTAGGTAAGACCAAATATATTTTGGGGGTATTGGCACGTTAAGCCCCAGTATTTTAATGTCGGTTTCAATGCCGGTAATTGGATTGGAATGGTGAAGTGCTTCAGCGCCACAACAATGGATATAGTAATGTTTAACGTAATGACATCACATGAGGAAATGGGTCAGTTAGGTGGAGGGGTTTTAATCTATGAACTTCCGTCAATAAATGAAAATCAATGTTTTTGAAAACACCGGTCTGGACAGGGTAACCCCACGGTTCCGTAGTATCTACTTTCCTGGAAGATCTTTCTTCTATGAACACAAAACCAAATTGAAAAGGGACTGACCAAAAGTCATAGATCAAAGTAGGGATTTTGTAATACGTGGGTGTTTAAATGCCAAACATTGGAATCGGTGCTACATCAGTGCAAACTCTTGAGGTAATATTTTAGTTAAAATCGCACCGTGTTGCAGGGATGATGTGTTGTGCCAGACTTTAATGTAAAGAAGAAGTGTTACTTGAAATATCGGCTTCCATATGAAAGGCCTACCTCGAAACGTTCTCAATAAACCAAAAAAAAAAAAAAATTTATTTAGTTGGATGTTTTATTAATATTGCATAAAAATTACTTTTACAAGAATCCGCCTGAATGGCCGAGTAGGCAAGAGTCCCGACTAGCAATTCAATGGTCGTGGGTTCAAATCTCAAGTGCGGTAGAGTTTTTAATAATAATAATAATAATAATATTAATAAAAAAATAAAAGCCGAAAGCCTTAGATGCTAGTGCTCTAAGACTTTAGACTTTAGTCTTAGAATTTACTCTGGCTAAATTTACATAATAAAAATAATAGTAATAATACTTTTACAAGAAAGATTACAAGAAAAGAAGCATTAGCACGAAAGGCCGTCAGCTCGCCCAAACTAATAGTTAGGTGTTCCACATGCTAAAAATGTAAATCCAAAGATATGAACATTATATTGATGCGAAAATGTGATATTTGACGATTTGAGTTTTCAAGAAAATTAGTCGATTTTTTAAGAAATAAAATTCTAAAGAAAGGCGAAACTAAGCACACATTTATGGCGCGTTACCTTTGTCATCCAGCAGGCGACTGGCGAAACGATTAACAATTGGCAGAAATTCATCGCGCATGTGAAGAGGTTTCCGACGTCACCGTTAGGAAATATCAATAGTGACTTATAGGCTTCTTTTGCTGTGATGTCTGCTAGCTCATTACTAAGAATACCAAAATGGGGAGGTACTCATGAAAGTCTCCTCATATTAGGATTTCGAATTAATTTCTCATAAATAATAATCACCGTAGGAGATTATAACAGACTTGATATGATTTTCCTTCACACTATTTTTCTTTTTATCTTCAAGCAGTAAACGATTACTGCTGGAGAAGAGTTTGGGAAAGAGGCGAATCATAACACAATGAGAACGCTGAGGTAGGGAGTCACGATTCCTCTAATATGGTTTTAATTGGTGTAGTTAGGAATGCATAAAGATTTTTACAGGCAGCTGCGTGATATGAAGCGTTATGGTGTTTTCGATATTATTTTTCTTTTTCTTGTTACAGCAATCGCCTAATTAATGCTAATAATTCGCCAAAACTTGTAATCAATGGTGAAAAGCGTCAAATTGATAAAGTGTAAAGGATGAACAAATAATAAAAACTCATCATTGGAGTGAATATATTGATCTTATAGCCAACAGGCTAAGTCAATTTTACTAAACAAAACGAAAAAAGGTATCTAAAATGTTGCAATAATCAAGCAATGTTGAAGAGTACATATACATCAGGGGGAATGATTCCTTTCCTCATACTATGTTATTTGGGATTAAAAGAACATCGAGATTGGCGGAAAAGGAATCTTGTACGGCATAGAAGGGCTCTGCGGGACGCTTCAAATCCTCTTAAATTACCTGGAAATATATAATTAATTGATTTTATATATTTGTCAATAACGTAAATTAAAATATACCTATTGTTACATGGAGATTGGTGCGAATAACTTCCTGTTGTACTTTTCATTTCAAACGATAATTGAAATCTTCCTAATATACATTGAAATGAATGGGTGTGAAGACGGAAACTCATGTTTGTGTAATAAAAAACTATTATTGATTTGCAATTCATTTTGAAACATTATATGTTCTTTGTAGGTAAATTCATAAATTAATGTACTAATGTATTATGTAAAATACAATGACGTATAATAAAATTTAAAGTTCAAGTCTACAATTCAAACTTTTCCGAAATGAAATGAAAATATGGAATGATATGAATTATATGAAATTATTTGAGTTCATTTTACCAAACATTTAATTACGTTTGTACGATTTTGTTATTGATTTTATTACTCCAAACAAACACAAACGTCAAATTTGTCTCTTATTTTCTCATTATTTTGTCGAAGTAAATTCGGAATGGCGAAAGCCATACATAGCCCTCAACTAAGTGGGTCTAAGTGTACGCCTTCCAAACGAGAGCTAGTTAACTTAAAGGCAAATTATCAGTGAGCTGATTGTCATGTTGTCAATCCGCTTATTTACACATAGTAGGACATCCATTTGTCGCAGTCGTTATCGCTCGTAAGTGCTAGCATAAATTCATTTAACACGTTCGCGGACGCGAATGCTATAGCATTCATATTCATAGTGATGCAAAATGACGTGAATGCTACAGCATTCAAATTTTAAAGCCAATTTTTGTTCATTTAATTTCATGTAACCTTAAGTTTTTGTAATTAATATACATTTCAAAGTAATAACCAATTGACTCATTAAGTACTTTCTTATTTTTTTTATTTTTCTCCGCGTATTTACAAATTTCCTTAAGTCATCCTAGTTGAAAAATAAGATCTATATTGTCGTGGATGCTATAACATTCATTTCATATAACAGTTGAAATACGATCGATGTTCTGACTACTCTTATAATATATGTGTAATCAGATTTTGGATATTACAACTAATTTCAAAAATTTCAGAAATAATAATGGCCTATCTATTTTTGCAGCTCCTTGATATTTTTTGCGTCCCCGAACGTGTCAACACCCTTTCTTTCTACCGTCCTTAATGCTTGATTTTAGTGTGGAGCGTAATAAATTTGTTTGATATTTAATAATTTAGTTATGTAATTTAAGAATTCATTTGTGAACGCAGTTCCTCTATCGGATTTTAGGACTTTGAAGTGGCCAAATTTTCAGATACATTTTCGAACAAGTGTTCCGCTATTGTTTTAGCATCTTTTCTTGGAATGGGATAAGCTATAACAAATTTTGTTAATTCGCATTACATTGTTAAAATGTAGCGAAATACATTAAATATTCCTAACGGACCGACGGTGTCGATTAATATTATTTCAAAACTTGTGCTTGGTGTATCTGTAATTTGTTGTTTTTCCTTGATGTGTCCGACTTGTTTTCAACTTCAATTTTTTTTAATTTGTTGACATCGCAAATAGACGTACAATCCCATATATAAAATTGATCAGACTTTGATTGGGGTATGCTACTCCGATTGGTCAAATTATCAACTATTTTTTTTTATTTTATTTTACTTACTTATACATGAAATTCAACTAAACAAAATTAGCAGTCGAATTCAAATACAACTTAAGAGTACATCTTATGCTAATTGTTTTAAAAGCTAGTATGCAATATAAAGAAAGTAATGAAAAAAGAAGAGCAATAAATACAACAACAAAGTAAATAATAACTCATGTAAAGGAAAGGAATAAAAAGGAAAAAAAAACAAAGCGTGCACACAGCTATCATAGAAGCACACCCGCAACAAGAACAGATCCAGGTTGCAAGTGAACCCCTAAACCATTCCAAACATGCATAAGCTTGGCAATCGACATGTTAACACCGCCGTATAATTTTCGGAAAAAAAAATGAGATATTACGAACGCAAGTTAGTTTAAGTACGACATAGCTAGATAGCGCGTATTAAGCAAAATTGCTTTAATAGACTTTAAAGAGTCCGATAATGAGAATAAGTGATAGACATCATTTAGGTTTCTGCAAAAAACTCTGAGCGGGTTAAACAGTTCATAACTGTATTTACATTGGCTAAGCTTAAACAAGATAAAGTGCCTAGACAAGCGGTTAGGGACGTTAACGCTTATTTCACCAAGTAATGGAGGCGAGTCAATAGCATCATTTATTACCTTGACTACAAAGCAAACGCCAAGAACAAATATACATTTAATTATATTTATCTTCATTATTATTTTCCTTCAATTTTTGTCCTCCTTTGTGAAAGGCTGCATAAAGATTTGCGAATTTCGATTTTTGAAAAATAAATATAATGCTAATTTTTAAATGCACCAATGCATCTCGCAACAAAGTTCCTTGCCTTATTCCTATAACAACATTACACGTAAGGAAACAAAACAATCAAAAAACAAATTAAATAAGAAAGAAAACATCATTAATCAGCTGAGAATTTCACGCTGATCAAGAAAATATGTACTTTAAAGAATCTCTAAAGCTTCCTTTTTGGTGTTTACATATATTTTGGAAAAAAACAAAATGGGTATACCCCATCTTACAGTGGTGGGTATAATAAAAGGTATAATAAAAGGTGGTTACCATACAGAAGGTCTTCTTTTAAATCAAATTAGAGTAGAAGCATAAAGGATTTAATTAAGCTCCTCGCCATCATCCTCGAAATCACTTAGGATCTGGCGATAGAGGAAACCGGCCTTTTTCGTTTTCAGCTTCAATATCTTAGCGTTGAATGAAATTCAAACTTTAAACTTTCTAAATAATAAATCACATGCGTGCATTTATATGCGTTTCTGAGTTGTGCTCCGCATATCGTCCTCAGAGAGTACATCTATTACACTATGGCTAAACAGATAAAGTTAAATAAACACAAACAGAAAATTGCATTAAAAGCTTACTTTTCGCACTGCCCTACTGGCAGAGAAAAATGCGTCACTATCCAAAGATTTGACAGGAGCGTCAAACTTCAGTGCCCTTCTACGGGCTGGCAATGAAATGTAGCCCAGTCTGCCCAATTGTTTCTTGAAAGATCTACTGCCACGAATTTCTTAGAGTTTACTTGCCATGTTTTGGAGGCTTTTTCTAGTCACTCTCGCACGGATGTCGTATATACTGATATTGGGAAAGCGTTTGACTTGGTTAACCATAAGTTATTGATCTTCAACCTCTGGCGTACCTTTCTACTTAGCGAAACGGATAAGCCCTTGTCTGCATAACAGATCGTTCAAAGTTCTGGTGACCTTCTTCATCTCTGATAAACCACGTCTGGCGTTCCTCAAGGCACCCAATTAGGGCTACTTTCATTTAATTTATACATTAATGATTCCCCTCGGTGATTAAATCCATCCATGTTTTCTTCCTTCTCCTTGGAATCGCAATCGTATCAGCTTCAAATTGACTTAAATAATTTGGTAACTTGGTGCTCGGTAAATTTTATGAAATTAAATCTAAAAAAATGCATGAAGCTTTCTTTCTTAAGAAGGAAGTCCTTCAGTACTGAGTATTTCATTGATTCATACAAGCTGGAAAACATAGATTCGTTCATCGGTTTAGGAGTGCCATTACACCAAAGATTGCGTTAAACATTGCGTTGTGCATTGAACTTTCTCTAAGTAAAGCTAGGTCCGCGCTCCACTTACCTAAGAGATGGTCTAAAGAGCTTAAAGATCCTCACATTAAAAAAAGGTTAGTTAGACAAATACTATGTAGTATGGTCTCCTTTCTATAGGTGCTATGTAGATTCGATTGAATTCGTTCAAAAGCAATTCCTGCTGTTTGCCACAAGCAATTTGGGTTGGGACGCGCTTTCCTTTCTGCCTTCTTAAGAAAATAGGATTCTTCCGTTATTCTTACCTTGATTTATTCTTGGCGTTTTATTGTTAATTAAATTAATAAGTGGTAGTATCGATTCGTCCACATAGCTTAACGAGATAAGCTATAATGTTCTTAACCGCTTCTCTACTCGCTTCATGTTCATTAAGCTTAGTCAATGTAAATACAATTATGGGCTTTTTAACTCGTTCAGAGTTGTTTGCAGAAATGTAAATGATGTTTATGATTTAATCTCAATATCGGGTTTTCTAAAGTCTATCAAAACAACTTTGCTTAATACGAGCTGTTTGTCTATTCCGTTTTTGAACTTATTTTTAATCTTAAGATCTCATCATGATTCGGAAATTAATGCTAACTGTATCGGTTGCCAAGCTTTTGCATGTTTGCGATGGCTTAGAGGTTCACTTGCAATTTGGATATTACCGGTTGTGGGTGTGCCTCTGTACATAATTTTTTCCTTTTTTTTTCTTTTTTATTTGTTTACACATGAATTATTATTTAATTATTATTATTACTTTTTTCTCTACTGCTCCTTACATATTTTACTACTTTTAATATTATTTAGTAAAACAAAATTAGTATAACATTTACTTCTTAGAGTCTGAGAGTCTTCAAATTCGACTGTCAATTTATGTTAGTTGAGTTTCGTGGTTAAATAAATAAATAAATATATAAATTTGACATTTTTGTTACGATAGCTTAAATAAAATATTCTTACTATGATAAAATAATAATACTATAATGAAATGTAACAATTTTATGTTAAAATACATACATTTATTACAAATATTTACACCGGAACAGATTTTATCTGTTTTTTTTTAGGGTATTTGTCGGATTTTTCTGCTATCCCAACGGTAGGGTTGCATCATGTTATTGTGAAAATTTACGATGTTTGCCAATTTGCTTCACTTTTGTCACCAGATTACAGTTTACACCTCGCTATTTCTTCGATGCCTTTCACTAGTGCAGATTGGTACGTCTTTTTGCCTTAGTAACTTGGTGGTATTTACACTACTTTTTTTTAACTTCTTACTTTCAGGTTTTACACTTCGCTTTTATGCCTATTCTTTTGTTTTTGCACTGTGCTCACACTTTTTATAGCAATAGTTTTTGTTTTCTGTTCTTTCGTCTTTTTGTTTCTAAGATTTTGATTTTTTCCTTCTTCAAACATTGCAGTTTTGAATTTATTTTTCGTTTATAAGAATTTCATAATTTTTCGCCCAATCTCTTTTCTTATGTTTTCTCCTTGTGTCTTTTGTTTTTAATACCGCGTATTTCCTTTCATTACACACTAAAATATGCACGGCTTCATTAATCTTTTTTTTCAAGGTTATTTCTTATTTTCGGGACTTAAATTTTGCTTTTTTCGCTCTGGCAGTAATTATATCTACCTCTATCGAGATTTATTAAACAAATATTTTTTATTTTTTGGGCAGCGTAATTGCGTTTATTATTAAAAGAAAATAAAAAACTAAACTCTAAATTAACAAATTAGCTCTACATGTGGCGTCAAATTCACAGCTTACGCAGCATTTGCGAAATATAGACAATTACCAAATTGCAATCGCGTTATGCTGTTTTTTCTTGAAAAAATGAAAGTCGTTGGCTCATATGAGCGTGTATATACGAAAAAACACAAAAGCGAAAGAGTTACAATTTCAATTGCGGTAGAGTTTTCAATAAAGCCGATAACGTTAGGTATTAATGTTTTAAGAAATTAGTCTTAGAATTTATTGTCTGACTAAATTAATAATAATAATAATAATATAGGTATTTCGTTATGCCTGGTAACACTTAAAAATTTTGTCGCGTAAATGTTACTAGCGAAGTGCTTCAGTTTCAGTTGTTGTACTGAATCACTGAAGATACAATTTATAACTATACACGGAATTTGATGTTTCCGTGTGTTTCTTGAAAGAACGATTTGACGCTGCAAGCGTCACTTCAGTAGTGACAGACGCATTCGACGAAATTAATGCAGCTCATGTTGGTAAGCATGTGGAACCTACATGCAGAAGAAGAACCCTAGTTAGAAGTTAGATGAACTTGGCCTTAAACCGAAAGAAAAATAGGCTACTAGGGATGATAAGATAAACCGTAGAAAAACTGTAGAAAATTAGTTAATTTGTATTTATTTTTATTTTTAATAATCACAATAAAAATAAAAAAACCATAGATTCCGCGCGGTGTTCATTGGTTTTTCCCTGTTCTGTCCTTTAGTTGCGCTTGCAATTGTCGCACGTTGTCGCCGGTATTGCTATGCCGTTGAAAAAACGCGTTTATTGAACTCATTGAGCGGTATTCCAGATTGTCACTGAAATTGTAATCGACACTGACGCTCTGATGACGACCCAAAGGATTTCGTGTTCTAGCCTCATTGTACTTTTCCAGCAAATGTAAAAGGCAATCTTTAGTATTATTTGCTGCCTCTTCCAGGTAAACGGTCTGATGCATATCAGGTAGACCTATAGGAACATCGCGACTCATTTGATTTATGCGAAATTTTGCACGTTTTATACTAGCCGCCTCAGTTACCGAAGTCTTTTTTTTTGCGACCGTTACTGCGCTACTCAAATTAGAAGCGGTGACGTTTTCAAATTTGTTACTATTTAGTGTAGGTGTATCATCCAAGGATTTTTGCAGCCGCCAAGTTAAAGAAGTCGTACGCGTGTTAGTCGTATTTAGGTGATTAAAGCAATCGCTGGCACTTGCTGATGTTACATCAGTAGATTCCGCGGTAGCTGCCTCAGACATATTTTTGATTTCTTCTTTTGCTTTTTTTGTCGCCTTTACTTTTTTTGTTTCATTTTTCGATTTTATTGGTTTGTTCGTCTTTGCGTTGTGCCCTTCATTAGCTTCCGCTTTAACTTCATTATCCAACTTTGTGTTGATTTCGGCTAACATTAATAAATGATCGGACAACTTCTTGATTTCATTTGCTAGATTTACACGCTCTCCAGAACTTCCGCGGCCCAATAAACAAGCGGTGTCCGAATTGCGCCGATCGAATGTATGTAAATAGGACCGTAATGAGCGTTGCTCCAAATTCATGAAACTGCTGCTCGATTGATATATTTCATTCTCAAAGGGATTTTGCGATGATATCAGGGTTGCTGAACTACTACAACTACGCTGAAATAGCTTCTCATGGGATTTGTTTGCAGGCGCGTCAGCAGCGTTTTGGCCTTCAATTACCAAATCACTTTGAATTTCCTTTTTCTCATCGTCGGTTATGGTGCTGAGAGATCCACAAGGGGATGGAGAACAAGCTGCAGATATAGAGTTGGAAAAAAAAACAAAAAAAATCGATAAAAATGTTTTTGAAGTGGTTTTGTATCCATTCTCGGAAATCAAATAAGATCCCCATGAAAGCAAGACATTTACATCAAATTTAAGAGTTCTTGGACGCTAGCGTTGTAAATTGGTTTTCTTAACTGAAAACTATCACCGAACGACTGTGTGCTCAAAAAGATGTAGTTTCCGTAATGAATGCATGTGTAAATGTTATATGAAAGTTCTATAGTTTCTTTAGAGTAACCGGAATAATTTGAAAGAGGTGACCAAAGGACTAATTGCGAAATTTTCCCTTTTTTTTATGTATGTACACAAATTATATGCATAATGACTGACCCAAAACTATATATTTTTAAATACATATTCTTAGTCTGTTTAATGACGTGATGAATACATTATATAATGAGTGAAAAACAATTATCGCAAACAGCTACGATATGAATGCGTGCATGTATGTGTGTTTATACAAGCATCGATTGATATACCGATTTAATACAAATGAGAATTTACAAACGATGACGAATTAATATTTGAGTAAAAAGGTAAAGCTTACCTTTTAGTTTCATATACTGTGAAAAACGTTATCTGGCCTTAATTTTTCAGCAGATTGTGGTGCGCGCATTAGGATTAAAATGTTGTATTAAAAATACAGCATTTCACTCGGCAAAGCGAAAAATGAAGAGGAATCAAACGCAAATGTATCAAAACGTAAAAATTATTATCAAAAGAAAAAAACAAAAAGGAATGTAGTAGCCTTGGGGCAAATCCTAAACAGCCACCACCTCAAGCAAATGTACACGAGTGACCAATATTTTTGTTTATTAGTTGGCTGTTCGGGAGAATTCTTGCACTAAGCTTTCAGAGCTTGAATATTTGCACAAAATCCTAAATCGATGTTCACCGTACCTTACAACTTATTTTAACGAGAATTTTGACATCTGTTATTCGATCCGTGGGGTGAAGATTTTATTTCTCCACTTAAACATATCAACTTTGGGTGCTCCACCAATAAATGGAAAATATGAACCTTGCGGCATGTCGCATATGAACTTTTTTTGTTGTAAGTAGAACGGCAAGGCCAATACATATTCATTCTTAGTTTGTAAATATAAAAGGCAGCAGTTTTAACAAGGAGTGAACACCTACATTTTTATTTTTTTCTATATATGTATCTACACATATATATATATATTTTTAAGTTTTATTTTACCATAAAAGTAGAGTAGAGCAAATCCTTATTGTAATCACCTTTTATGTAAGATTCTATGTAGAGATTTTTATCTTTACGTTTACGTTGTTTTCATTCATTCATGTTTCTATATAGGAAAAGAAGTTGCGGCGGCTGGTGGATTATTACAAAATGTTTCACTTCTTTCATAGAATCGTCCTGAAGACTTTTAGTGTGCTAGCTTGTGGGCCTAAAATAGCTTCCAAGTCATTATTGTTTTTTATTCTGCTTTGAACCATAACAGAGAACAGAGAACATTGAAGTATTCCAAACGATGGAGCGATATACATAAAATGATACATCAAATCATAAAATTGCGCACTCTAACCGATGGTCAGTAAAGTAATTTTTCTAAAATATATTTTTTTGATTAATGTTCTTGTCGATTGTATAAGAGAATGAAATATTCTTTTAATTTCTGTTTGTACACTCGAGACTTTACATTATTTGTCTAAGAAAGCAAGCATTACTACCCATTGTGTTTATCTCTTTTTTCGTGTTTGTGTGTGTGTCTCAAACTTTGGCTTCAATATATATATTTAGTCATACCATATACATCTATTTACAATCAAGTGTTCTCTTACATTATATACCTACACATACCCACATAGGAACGCTGACATCTTTTCATCTCTATCTAAAAAATCTCTTTGAATGTTATTTCATTTGTTATTAAATGTTGTTGTTGTTGTTGATTATATTGTTGTTGTTGTTTTTTCTGTCTCTGTGTATTGGTTGTTATTGTAGCAGTAGTTGTTGTTGTTGTTATCGTTGCTTTTCTGTATTTGGTTTTTGTTCTTGTTCTGGAAGTGAGACTGTACTCACCTCTCGAGGATAATATACTATTAGCACCATGAAACTTTTTATATTCATTTTCCTTAAGCGGCGCTATCACATTCTCCTCAACGTCGAACACATAAGGACTGTTGGGATGCGCTTCCCAGCGTTCTATGAAATTCTTAAGGTTTTCCTTTGTTGCTTCCAATTCCTTTGTTTATACGTTTGCGTTCATTGCGACAAGTATAAAAAACAAAAAAGAGGAGAGATGCTTATGAACGAAAGTATTTAATGAAATAATACAAGTAAATGCAAATTATGCTTTAGTGATGCTTTTCATGCCCTTTTAACGCGCTAAGTAATCTTATCGTTCATTCCTTAACGTCTTGCATTGTACTATGAAATTTTTTGAAGCTATTGGCTCTATGTTTCCTGTACTCGAAAAGAACTTCGGCGCTTTATGACAAAATCTTGAAAAGATGCAACAAAATTGAGCAAATTTAGCCTCAAATACATAAATCTGAATGTTGGAAAATAAACAACGAAAGTAAGAGAGCCCCATGTAAAAATGGAAGTTGTAATTATTTCAATTAAAATATGGTTACGTTCATTTTAAGCGGACCTTCGATACCTAAATTATAAAAATGTTGAAGTATTTGGAAATAGTAGTCATAGTAATTAGTTTATATTTGCTTGTAGGGACTATTTGCTTTAGGAAATATTTGCACCAATGTACAATTCTCGAACGCTCTCGAATCACGCCAAATTCCCGCATTGCAAATAATGGACCGAAGGTCGGCTAGGATACAGGATGGGTGAGGTCTTACGATCTGGCCATTCGGTAAGTAAGAGTGAAGCGCATGTATTTTTTTGTAGATGTAACCGTCTGCGAAGTGTTCGCTGGACGAAAATTTGAAACACCTCATATCTCCCGAACTATGTAGCTTATCAATGACACGTGTGTCCGTCTCTGAAACCTTCGAACCTCGTCAAGTGGCACTTAAGGAGCAATTGGAGAACATTCATTTTGGCAAAGCAGAGCCAATAGCATTTTCCCCTAACAAATTAAGTCTGTCTAAAATTCAATATAGGAGGTTTGATCGATAGCTGCTTGCAATTTATTTAACAAACGAACATTTCAAACATTTTGTGAAAGAAAAATGTTGGCGGACAAACTATCAAGAGCTTTGGAAGTAGATATTCGGAGGGAGGAACGTACATGTGAATTTTAAGACGATGCGTAAAGAGCACCAACACGACTTAGATTTTAAGCGACTAATGAGCAAAAAGTTTAGTTTAAAGTAAATAAAGCTACCATCGATAAAGTCCGAAAACTAATGTGAAGTATCCGGGAAAACACCAAGACCTTCTGTTTCAGCTAGTCTAAGAAAAGCGGTATTCGAAATATTGCATGGGATTCCACATTCGGGATCAAAGATCATGCACAGGAGCTAAGATCAATTTGTGCTGTTGCAATGCGTGAGTAATGGTTTACGACTACACTTGGAGCTTCACTGAGTGCTTTTGAAGTCACCGCCTATATAAAGTTCATTTTAAAGGTATTTTCGAATGGAGAAGAAAAGATCACATCATCGTTACATCTTATCAAATAAAATACAGCGAATATTGAGTTAATATAAAATACGGTTTTTTAGCAGTTCTTTACATCTTCATGAAAGTTAAGCAAAAAAAAAAAATAGTAAATAAACAAAATCAAACAAGTAAACAAAAAATAATAAACGGAGTTTTTCGTGTAATGAATAAATAAAATAAAAATAGTTGGTGCTATAAAATTAGGGCCACTGTCACCTGAAAATTATGGGCAGTTGAAACTCCAGATGAAAGTCATTTTCATAAAAAAATACCCTGCGACGTTATGCAAATACTCAAACAGAACGCCCGGCAGATAGGAGCAAAACTGCTAAATAGAAAGAAATCGACCAAAATGAGGAGATATAGTTATGATAATTCTCAATTCAACCAGGAAAGAATTACAATTTCTATTACACCAAGGATGAGCCCTAATTCATATTGTATATACACACAAACAATTTCTATTACACCAAGAATGAGCCCTAATTCATATTGTATATACACACACTTTCACAATTAGTTTGGTAATATCTATCAAATCCGCAATGAGATGGGATTGTGAAAAAACTCATAGTACAAAACACATGTTGTGCCCAAATGTGCACGAATGTATGTCACGGGACGTGAACATAAGTTGTAGGTAGTCGCAAAAGGAGTGTAGGCTTTTCTAAGGTTTTCGTGAGCCTTTTCACGAATCAGCTCTAGCTTCTGGTCCGTCTTTCATAACGAGGAAGGATCTTGTAAAAGGTTTAGATTTCGTAATAGTGCACAGGATTTGCCCTTACTTAACATGTGTTGATCGAACCGAACATAATACAGTGAAAACCCGGTGCTTTCATGAACAGCACTCCTCAAAACACAACTGTGGGCTTATGTGGGTGTCTATTTTATCATCAATTAAAAATGCAGCGAATTTTAGAATAATAACTAATTTAATATGATTTAAGTTCTACGTTGTGTTTCTTTTCACAAATTAAGTTCTACATTGTGGTTCTTTTCACAAATTAAGTTCTACATTGTGTTGCATGAGTTGTGTATGAAAGACGGAGAAAATGTAAGAGGTCAGTCAAAGGACTTTTTGATGCAGTACCTAAGTTAACAGAAATAAACGTCAAAATTATTGACGACGTACTTGCAATATTGGTGTTTTTTAGCCTACCCACAGAAACTGGGGATGAATTGCCAATACTATACGTTTTAGATGTGAAAGCCGTAGAAGAAGAGCAAGCTAGAAAAGAAATTAAAAAGGGAAGAGATTACAGAGACAGAGAAGGAAGAAAACAGTTTCACATCATCAGCAGATCTGGCTGGATTTAGTCACCGAAGGCAAATGATTAAGTATAGATTAAATAAAATGGGTCCTAAGTGACTATCTTGAGGTACGCCTGACGTAACTCGGATTTCATGTGAGGTGGTGAAGTTAAAGAAAGCCCTGAATGACCTGTCATGTAGATAAGAGCTTATCCATTTCACTAAATGGGAAGGGAAGCCAGAGGTTTGGAGTTTAAAGATAAGTAATTTAGAGTTAACCAAGCTTTGCTAAATTCACTGAATATGACATCAGTGCGAGAACCACTAGAAAAAGCATTGTAAACATGACATGTAAACTCTAACATTGGTGACCGTACACCTTCCTTTTCGAAAGCCATGTTGGACTTGATGGCAAAGGCCAGATGGTGAGTCACAATTCTCTCGAACAGTTTAGGCAAGACACTCAACTTGGCGATGCCTCTATAGTTTTCAGCAAATTGTCTCCCACTTTTGTGAATAACAATAAGAAAACTACTCTTCCAAAACAAAGGGAAAACCCCTAAATTCAAGGGCTGATTAAAAATCTTTGAGATAACACCACGTAGCTCCACAGCGCAAGATTTAAGTACACACGATGAAATTCCATCAGGTCCAGGCGCACAACTGTATTTTAGAGAACTCAAGCCTTTAAAAATGTCATCTTCAGAAATAACCAAATTAGGTATTGAAACCAAGTTAGTTATAGGATACAATTCTAATGGAATTCTGCCATTGCCAAGGGTATTCTAAATAATTAGACATAATTTTAAACTAGAGTATCTCGTATGATTTGCCAGTTACACCTTCATCTAATGGTGCACAATGCTGCAGTCAGGTCACGTCCGCTTTCAAAACTGTTCTGTTGGCTCCAAATAAGACCATATATACCAAATGTCGAGTTTTGGTCTTAATTTCAGGGATTCAGACATAAGACGATGGCAAATGACGAGGTGAACAAATCTAAATCAACTTAGAATCGGTGGCTAAGGATGAAAATCTATGTATAATTTATATATACGTATGCATATATACGTATACGTATTTACACGTATGCATTCCTGGACGTAACAACGGCAAGCACAAATTTGACATGACCCATTCCCTGCGTATAAGCAAGTAAAACGATTTGTGTAAGAACACTTTTATTTAAATAAGAATCTTTAATGAATTAGTTGAACATTTTGTTTACATAAATACGTAATTACCTCTGTTAAATCGCCACAGGCTTCTGCTTTGCTTGCTTCTAGGTGTGCAGAGTCTTTAGGAGGCGTTATAAGCAAAGATTTCGCATCCTTCAGCTTAGTGGTTTTGACGTTTGTGGATTTGGTTTTGTTTTTCGGTGAAGGCTTTGAGCGCTTTTCCAACCATTTATGTTGCAGACACTGAGAAGCGGTCATGCGGTTACTAAGTGGATAAGAGTATATTTTTATACTATCAGTTTTCGCGAACAGAATATGACAAAGAGCATGGTAAACTTACACTAAGTCTTTAACCAGCAGTTTTGATATAAAATTCAGGCACTCTGGAGATACATTTCTGAAGGAGTCATCCTCAAAATCGTATTTTGCTATGGTCACATTTGCCATTGTTTCAATGTCGGTCTCACCCATAAATGGCGAAAGGCCGGATATGCTATTTCCATTTTTCGTTGGGTTGTTTGTTTGGTAACATTTATGAAATGACAATAGGAAAAGGATATTGTAGCTATTGTAATTAAAGTTTTTGCAAGTACGGCACTGCTGTTAAGTTACGATTAAATAATCGATAATATGACCATAAAAGGAAATTTAAGTGCTTGTACATATAAAATAAACAAATAACAAAAGGGACCATGTAACAACGTAAGACAAAGGCGTGAAACCCTAAATGCGGAATTACTTGTAAGAAAATATATAATTCTAAAAAACGTTAGATAGATAGATATTTACCACAAATCGGAAATTTCTAATGGAAACATATTGAAACGTCGATCTTTTCACATTTCGTCTTTCTCACGCGTATCTAAACTGACGTTCGGACATTTTAACCCACTTTCAAGGAATTTCGATAATCACTGGAAAGTAAAAGGATATCGAAAACTTCTCAAAAACTCATCGCAAGAAACAACATGGGTATAGTATAAGCAATTTCTGATGCTGGATGATAATGGAATGTATATTCGAATAAATAAATAAATAAAACGCAACATTGCTGAATAATTCCTACTCTGCTATACACACATACAAAACATACAAAAACCACTCAGAATGTGTATGAGAAAAAATACATATGTTTTCTGATAGAGGTAAACAAAAGCTGAAACAATTTTTTTCCCATATAACCATTCTCTCTCAAATTTGTAAATTTCAAACGCAGAGTCTCTCAAATTTCTAAAAATCAAACAAAATTCAGCTAAAATTTGGAAACTGAAAAAATGTGCGCAAATATTAAGTATAAATTTTTGGTAGTATAAATTTTTGGTAGTATAGAATTTTTTGGTAATATAAAATTTTTTGGTAGTATAGAATTTTTGGGTGGCATAAAATTTTTTGGAAAGTGTAAATTTTCGGTAGTATAAAGTTTTGGTAGTATAGAATTTTTTGGTGGTATACAATTTTTTGGTAGAATAGAATTTTTTGGGGGCTTAAAATTTTTCGGAAGTATAAGCACATTGACATTAGCAGGTGGTAAATTTTCCACTATGTACATTTTATTCAATACAAATTTTTCTTTTCTATATGTGTTCCTAAACATTAATTGCACTTTAAAGAGGAAAGAAAATGATTATTGGTCTCTTATTACTTAAGAATCGCTTTGAGCAATTCCGGTTCTAAATTTAATTGCAATGGGTTGTTTTAATTAGCTCAACTATATTCTGATAATCTGGATCGCGGGAAAACAAATCAGTTAGATAGTGAAATGTAGGTATATCCTTAGCTTTGCAATTCCAGCAACTTTGAATTATTTTGTAAATATGAATGGGACAAATCGGCGGTTGTGGCTAGCAGCATGCACTCTCAATTAATTGAATTGCGTCAATTCCACGAATATTTCCGAATGGAGCTTCACCAAAAGAGAATATTTCCCAAAGTGTAATTCCAAAAGATCAGACGTCACCGGCATGCGAAAAAAGCGTGTTGTTATAACTTTCAGGTGATGTAGTGATAGGATCAGTGTTTGATGGTGGTGGTGCATCTTGAAATTTATATATGGGTTCAGAAATTCATTTGTTCAAAAAGAAAAGAAAAAGTCTTGCGTAACACACAGCTTTTGTGTGATAATACTCGGCTGCAGCATTTTCCAATTCCTGCCGCAATTGCGAATTGTCTCCAGAATATAACACTGAATCTTCTATAACACCTGAATCATTTTCAATGCTCGACAATAAGTCATCATTTAATTTTAAGTGGGTATACATCATAATTGAGTAGTGATTGTTGAGTAACGGCTTATTGATGTGGCATTTGTCGAAATTTGGAGAGAAGCCACAACGGATTATAGTTTTGGGTGCAAACTAAATGGATAGGTTCACAGGGAACAATTCGTCGTAATATATTTTGTAAAATGTTTTCGTCACAGAGACTTGGAATGGGAATATATCCATAATCGATACGATAGATAAAATAAAGCATTACTTATTTTCTTTTTACAATCTATGTACAAATATACTCACAGTACGTACGTTATCACGCCGACACTCCACATATCTGTGCCATAAGAGATGCAGTCAAAGTTCACCACTTCAGGAGCTACAAATTCTGGCGTTCCGAACAGTATCTATATAAGTATTTAATTAAGAAACAATAAAAATATTTAAGAAAACGCTTTACACATTGAAAGGATATAAGCATTGTAAACAAAACAGAGAAAACGTGACATTTGAATTGAAATTTGAAATACGTCCCCGTGAGGGTTTCCTATATTTAACAGATAACACCACTGTAACAGATAACACTATACGTTTCCTTCGTTTAATGGACGCTTTGAATTTTCTAGAATATGTGGAAAAAAATGCATTTTTAAAAACAAGTTGTCCTTGAAATTTCGTACTTTCCCAGGAAAAGACCATTTGCGTACTTTGAGCCTTTATTGAGAAGTTTTACCCCTTGATTCCTCACTTCTCGAACATACTAACTGATCTTTTTAGAACCTATATATGTATATCTCATTTAAAAACGTTTCCAAACAAAACTAGAAGTGTACTGAGAAAACTGTTGGATAGGCATGAGGCTGAGATAATTCGGAAGCTTTTAACGCTTTTGACAAGGAACTATAAACTTGAAGCGATGTTTTTGATGATTTCGCAACATGCAAAGTGTTTACGATTGTCTTTGGTGAACATTCGACATTTTCGGAGTTAAAATTGTCAATGTGAGCATATTTAAAGATGTGGTTGCATTTTTATGGACCACAGATTAATGGTGAAAATTAAAAAAAAATTTGTCGCAATACAAAAGGTATCTATCCCATTTAAATGTGTTTATCTCGAAACATTATTTTTCCAAACGAACGAAAAGCTTAATTGCAACAATTTTCACCTCTTCATTCCCATTTTTTGCAGTTTCTTCAAAATAACATTGTTTAGTGAAATACGTATACGCATTTTTTGATAAACTAATTTAAATGTTTTCTATTAATAAAGGAATCCCTCTTTTCTGCTCGACAATTAAACTTTTTCATATAAATCGTACCAAAATAAAAGTTTTTCAAATCCCCTACGTACTTCACCAAATATGGAAAAGTAGATTAAGAGATTTTTTTCTCAATTAATATTTGGATCAGATGCTTGTAGCAAAGGTTGAAGATATTTTACTTTAATTTAATGTTTTTCAGAATATTATTTCAATATATTTTTCAGAAATAATTTTTTCTATATTTAGTTATACGTCTAATGATTTCTCTGAATATTATTATTTCGCTACTATTCCCTTTATCGAAAAAACAAACATTAAATTTTGTTTTGTACCGTTTATAAGATAATTAAGAAAAATACGAAATTGCTCTTCTACTTGGCCTATTGGCCACTGGACTCTAAAGAAAGACAAAAAGGAAGAGCTTCCATTAGGGATATAAAAGTTTACCTGCAGTTTTTTGTCGGGATCATATTTTCGTGCTAAGCCGAAATCAATGATCTTAATGCGGTTACCTTCCTCTGTCAAGCATAAGATATTTTCGGGCTTCAGATCCAAATGTAGTATATTATGGCGATGAATGTATTCCATAGCTTCACATAACTGCCGTATGAAAACAACACACACACGTTCGTTCAAAATGAATTCGTCATCTACAACACGATCGAATAGTTCACCTCCTTCCACCCTGTAAAGCGACAACAATTGGTTTTGTGAGTTATTTTCATTTGTAATCAAACTCTTAACCTTAAGTTAGTTTAGCAAATAAATAATTAAAAAATTTGTTTGAATTAATAGCCCAGCGGGGTAATTATGTAAGTAGGGCACTAATTATACATATTTTATTTAACTAGCTATCAGTGAGAATCACTTGGTTAATGGCTTAAGTTATTAACCGATATAAATGAATTTGAACTTGTTAAAAAGGAAACTATTTGCTTTCTCTGTTAATGTCAATAAGGTACGTGTTTTTTGCTAAGTACGTAATTTTTCGCTGTAAAATGCTTGTTCTTGTATTTTTTGGCTTAATTCATCTTAGCCATCAAAAGCGTTTATGAATTGTTATAAAACAGAACAGAATCGCTGATTGATTGCAATTTGGCTATACTAACTCCGCCCTGGGTTATGCTATGCCTATAAAGCTATGTCATATCAACCAAGGCGATAAAGCGCTAACCGGCTTATGAAAAATATTGTGGTGATAGTAGAGATGCTTTATGAAATTCAGCAAATAGTTCACTCATTTCCATTCCAGAAATTTCGTTAATTTTAAAGACGCGACGTGCTCAGATGGACCGACAAGTGATCAAGTTCTCCAAAAACTTTCCGCGGCGTATTAAGTAAAAACATCCTTCACCCAGTTAGAGATTTGGGTCACTAAAGGTAATGTGTCGTATTTGATGCGCCTTCAAGCGGATCGCCGTTCACCCACCACCTGCCCAGACGACTGGTTTCACTCTCTGCAGTTTGTAACTGACGCCATTAAAGCGTTCGGTTGAGATCACAATTGGCCAATGATGCCGTCTTCTGTTGTAGCAATGCAACGCTAGACAAAGCGGAAAGACATTGGCAGGGATGACTTGATGTATCCACCATAGCGATTGGATGTTGCTACTTGTCATTACCCTCTTATTGAATGATTTTTGACTTTTTTCAACTTTCGGTGGTACGTGGGATATTTCTAAGAAAACTTCATTACTATGACTGCCCTTTTATAGGCAACATATATATTAATAAGCAGAAGGAAACCGCTTCCCAAAAATGAAAGTTCAACGCGCTGGATTTCGCGTTCGCTTAAAAAGGCTATAAAAAATTTCGTTCTGCAAGCAAAAGTTGTGTTATTCAAAACAAATAAAGCGTCGTATCAATCGCGTAATAAATGTAATAAATACGTTTGTGCCACGTGTCTAGTTAATGTAATGTACTCGTAGTAAGACTGCGCCGATGTCGCTGATACATGTGTCTCATAATTACAGTTATGATGTGAGATTTGTATAACATTGCATTACATTGCAAATATTTATATAAACGGCATCGAAAAGTAAAAAATCAAAGTAGAAAATATACAAAGTCAACTGCTTATCCATTAATTGTGGGCGTATTAGGAAAACCGAGCGAAGAACTCCTTGGAGCGAATATGCCCGGGCAGTAACTGGGTAAGAAAAATATTTTATTTAATTGTTTTCATAATCGATCGAAGAAGGTGCGAGCTTAACTGATCTCAAAGCACTCACTTTGAGGTACACGTCATCGGTAGCTTGAAGACCAGAAGCATTACAGAAAAAGTGGTTACACGAATCTAAAGGTCTTTTGATATTAATAGAAGCTAGCGATAAATTTTTGGCCATTAGGTGCTTTATAACTATTTCTTTGAAGTTCGTAAGTCGAAATGAGTTAAATTGACGTTGTCCGTAGTTCTTTCGTTAATTGAATGTAAGAAATATTTCCTACAAAAGGGCACAGTGCTGTGCAATTATTTGATATATCCGGCAGTGTAAAAATTATTGAGCATTCAGAGCGTTGAGATTCCATGCGAATCACATTCATTAATTGAGGCCTCTTAATATTTTTAAATTGACGTCTATACTTATATGATTATATATATGAAAGAAATTCTTATGTTCACCATACATATATATATATATCATATTGAAAGTCTACGCGTTTTTTCCGCGTTTTTTTGAGGTTCCTTTTGTAGCCTGCTCTTTTCAAATGATACCTAATCGTAATGTGGTTGACGTTTAGTGCCTCCGCTATTTCCTAACAGCTTGCGTGCCGGTCTTGCTTTACCAGTTGCAAAATTTCATCGACTTTTTCAATGCATCTTGACATCGAAATTTCCGGAAAGTAATCTAGCAAACCATTGCTGGGTTTCTTCGTTCACCCACAACATTCTCACCGTACACTTCACAATTTTTTTTTTGCATCGCTTTTATCTTTTTTATAGTAAAGAAGCATCGGATACTCCAGCGTACTCCTTCAGGTATGTCATTCATTTTCAAATCAATAGAACTTTTTCCACGACCAAAGAATTGGGAAACTATCTGCACAACAAATTTATGCCGAAATATCACTTCCTAAGCATATGTTCGTTTGAGGCAATCAGGTGAGTGCTGATATATAGACATCATCACCACCCCGCGGAAAAAACCCTGAAGAAATTTTAATGTGACCTAAATATATGCACGAATTTCTTTAAAAAGATTAAATTATTGAAAAACTCGAGTAACGTTAGTTATAATTATATATATATATATATTTAGAAACATATGTTAACACTCCAAATTATCGAGAAATTCAATAATCCTGAAAGAGATTTTCTGCCACAGTAAAAATCGTTAAAAGTATGCCGATAATTACACTGTAACAGCTGCTTTTTGGCGTCAGACAGCATACTGAGCGTTCAAGCGTATCACGACTATTTGAAAATTTCATATACTTTGGAATACATTTCGTATATAATGCGCATATATGATGAAAAAATTGTGCATTTTTTACTTACAATTCCTGCACCACACACATCATTTTCTGGTATTCGTAAGCAGCATAGAGTTGAATAATTAAATGATGTTGTAATGAATTCATTATTTCCACTTCTCGTTCAACATTTCGACGATCTTCCCGTTTTGGTATTGGAATAAATTTTGCGGCCAACTTCAATCCTGTCGATTTGTCTTGACATTTATAAACGGTACCGAATTTACCTCTAAATGAAACCAAATAACGCGCAGCGCGTTAAACTGTTTATATATTTATGCAAAATATTTCGAGTATAGTTGTTACCAACCGGCCCACTTCGCTGAGTATATCGTAGAGCTGATTAGCGTCCACTCCCTTTTGTATGGTAACATCTCGATATGGAAAAGACGGTTCCAACACTAACGAATGAAACGAATAAAAACAGAAGGAATTTCATTATCAACGACACGTTATGCATATATATATATATATATTACAAAACTTTTTTATTGAATTCCTAAGACCCCTTGATTGCATGCATAAATCTCTTCGAGAAATTCAAAAACGACAATAACAAATCTTTTTGCAATCTTTCTGGCATACATATTTAAAACCAATTGATGTCGTTAATTATATATAGAATCATTTATTAAGTTTTGTTAGTGAATAATGATATAATGGCGAATGGCGAATGGCGAATTGCTGCCAAATCACTTAATATGCATAAAACAATAACACAGAAGTATTGGTCATACAGGTAATGATGATTGCTGAAAAATAGACCCATTCAAGACCCATTCAATATTTCATATTTTTTAAATTTCGTTGCAAAATGATAAATTATTCTTTAATTGATGTGAACATTTAGTATAAAAGTTAATCGATTAAATTCAAGATAAGCTGACATTTCGTTCTAAGTCTTTAATAAATTTTTAGAAAAGTTTGAGCTTTCGGCTACACACCACATTTAACGAGGACGTATACAAACGCATTCGCATTTGCTTAATCCCTTCTAACCCTCTCAGACTTAAGGTTTTCGAACAAAGCTTACATACGCATATGTTTTCATTTTTTTAAAAATCAGTAGAAAAAAAATATATCCCTGAAAAGAATAGCTTGCAATGTATGTCATATTGTATGTCTTACAAATGAAATTATGTGGCATCTGCCGTTTTTCATGGAGATTATGTATTGAAGTCAGTGATTTATAAAAGAGAATAAAAATATCCGCATTTAGATTTTGTTGTTTTGAATTTTTGCTTTTATTCACATATATGCACATTATCACAACTATCCTATTGTTGCTATTTCCGCACCTACTATTGAGAATATATTTTGAATTGCGTGCAACATGTAGGTAAACAAAGCAAAGACACTACGCGGCCATCAATATATCCTATTTTTTTTTTCGTATTCTCCTTTTCTACGCCTAAGGAATTAGGGGATGTCTCCTATACGCGTGACACTGTGATAGTCAGAAAGAGGTAAGAAATAAGAGACAGAGAGCGGCCGCAGGCGGGAGTGTATGTACCCGAACGGTAAGCGTTATGCCTTTAACAACTGAGCACTCACTATCAATACGGCACACACTTATCGTACTTAAAGTACCGCACTGGGAAAGTGACAGAAAGTGTTATTCATATTTGGCGCCGAGGGGACTATAGTAGATCAGCTCTTCCGTTGGTCGCATTACAAAAATTGTTATAAGAGAGCCCGTGAAGCTTCTATATTTTCCAATCACGGTCGCTTTGGCCATGCCCTTTTAGCCGCCATCCATTTTTTTTATCTTCTGCTGTCAGCACTGATATTAACATTGACTTAGGAAGGAAAAATTTCTCTTGCATGGACCAAGTTTATATCTGTAAGTCTAATTTTTGAATATCGTTTATTGTAATTCACTATCTATAACCATTTTTTGATGTAAAATTTTCTTAAAATAACTCGTAGGGCAACGTAAAAATTGGGCTAAATTTATTTGTAATAATTTCACAGAGTTAATGTGAGTATATGCAGCAAGAATTGTTTGCCTCAAAGAAAATAAAATTTCTTCACTTGCTTATAAATGTTTAATTTTTTTCATTCAGATGTTAACGAACGGAGAATATTAGTCGTCAGGTTGTTGTAGTGAAGCTGCTTTCAATTTGCAACATATTTTTCGTTCGTGAACAAATTTGGAGACGCATACATGCCGTCACTATGATGACCCCTCTACCTTTTCTTCCTTCAAGTGTATGTATATATGTGTATATGTATATATGTCTATACTATTAAGATTTAGTTGAATTCGACTGTTGCTTAGTTGAATTTCATGCATAAGTAAGTAAATAATATTATTTCTATATAATATTTAGTAAATAAATAAATAAATAAATATGTATGTGTAATTATTTGTACTTCATTTTTCCACCACAACTAAGATTTTGGGCTTTATGCGAACTCTTGTTAAACAAAATTTAGGTATTTTCATATAGTTTTGCAATTACATTACATTTTGTATCAATGCATATGCATATGTGCATAACATGCAAACATATTTACGAAAGCACGTATAAAATACATATGAGCAAAATTATGTTGATTCGTTTCTGTCGTTGAGGGGCAACGAATAGAAATGTGTTTGAATTCAATGTCAAGTTAATATATTTGACTGTTTTCGTCTAGCAAAAAAGTCTCCAATTGCCTGTGATTGTCAAATGTTCGACGAAGAAACTAAAAGTAAAAGAAGAAAAGTTGGAACTCAGCCCAATTTTTTCAAATAAATACATCGCAAAACGATCGGTAGAAGAATACAGCAAATACCGCAGATAAAAGGTAAACGAAATGAATTTGATTTGAACTGAATCGTCTGAATCTCATCGATCATTTTGCTGCGCCATCTAAAATCTCTTGCATTTCGAGAATTGGGAAACTAATACTTTGATTAATGGTTCTGGGATAAAGTAACAAAGAAATAATTTTTTTTTTCAATATAGTCAATTCGACGCTTCTCTAGCATTTCGATTTAAATCTCTTTCCCGGAGCACCTTTTTGAGATTTGCAAACGCATCTACATAGTAGTCACTAGGGGTCTCATCTGGAAAATATAGTGAGCGGGATAGAAATTTTAAATTCAATTCATGCAACTGTGCCATTGCAACAATTGACTTCTGAGTAAATGTAGCACTCATTTGCAAAACACCCGCCTATATGCAAGATATTGAATGCACTACCTTTCCACATTTTTGGGATATCAGGTATGCCTTTCAACTTCAATTTCTGAATCGATTTCGATGTTTTTTGGTGCGCCCGACTCTTTTGATTGTCTATTGCGCCCAGTATCGTCGGTGTCTGAATGACTTGCTTGAATATCAGCGGACTATCGACATTTTGTTAGTTTTGTCCGAATTGTTGCTTTTGGCATAAAGCCAATACTAACTTTGAACACTATTTTCCCTAATTAAAAACAGTGTTTCATCACCACACGAAATTCGGTCTTTTTCATTGGTTAAAAAAAAGCAAATGTAGGGTCACTACTGCAACTACTGCAACTCGTAATAAAACGATTGCAATGACATGAAATTTTGACAGCCGCTTCTTTGCTCTTTTTGCTCTTTGCAGTTGGTCTTCTATATGTTACTAATTTAACTCCAAGCGCTATAAAAGCCTACAAATATAAAGATAGTGACATCAATCACACTCGAAGAAATATCTTTCATTTAAATTAAACAAATGAAGATGATCTATATCATATAAACCAACAAGGCGCTAGACATTAGATAGTCCACTATTTTAGTTTAAGGGATTTGTATACATTGTTATCCTTTCCTATGTGTATTACTAGTTAGATGTAGTTTAAGTTACTTTTACGTATAGCTAACTTTTTATATATACTTGTAGTAAGGACCGGAATGGAATATTTAAGATTTATCACATTTGAAGTAAGTCGGCTGTTGTACTTTGATGGCGGTCAATTGATTTCGGAGAAAGGTATGGAGGAGAAGAAGAATAGACATACTCTTCCTTCTGGATCGAATCGTCATTAGCGCAACATGACTGATTGGTAGAAAGTAAATTCGTAAAGTCTGAGTGGGGCAAGTCCGCAGAGGAGTTAAGTTAGGCGTCCTCCGATGTAGAGTTCGAACCGACTGACCAAAAAGTCTGAGTTTCCACACTAGGTCAACATAGAGTTCTTTAGAAAATATGGTTAACACTGCAGAAAACCGCTAGGTAAAATGTAAGGTGGCAGTACACCAAGATGCTTTGTTAAGTCGATTGGTAATTATTTTACTTACAATGTAGTTACTGTAGGTATGAATTTAGATAAAAAACATACCACTAGAAAAACATTGTTATGAAAGGTTATAACACTGATTTATTGAATAAAAGGAAATAAAAGGAACTGCATTGTTCAAACACAAGTTGATAAGAGAGCTTGGTGTGTCTCTATGGAATAACCGCATACCAAGGATTAAGTTAATCATTTCTTATCGTATATTTTCCGAACACGTGGTACAACCGATGAGACTAGCCCAACCGACAGCGTAAATTAACAAAATCTTTTCGCTACTTTACATGGCGTCCGAACATGGACTTGAGCTACGTCAATAGATAGATAGAAAGAAAATAATAATTATAAACATAAAATAAAATGTTGGAAACTGTAGCCAAGTAAAAAGAAGACTTCGCAAGAAGAAGAAGACTAAGGAAGATAAAGCGACTTAAAATATGCTAAAGTGGGAATTTAATTCCTGAAAAAAAAGATAAACTTAGCTTTTTAAAAGTAGTGATTTTAAGGAAGTGCGTAAAAAAATTGCAATAATTCGTACGAATAAAAAAGTGAAGACATGAAGTCACGTCGTTACATATGCATGGAAAATTAGTATAACTAATAAAAATAAAGTACATATGAAAACGTCAAAATATTAAAACGAAGATAAGGAAAAATGCCATTCAAAGAGACAATGACGTCATCAAATCCACATATTATGTTATGACCGCTGAATATGGGCAATAGAATCATGGCAGAATACGGTAACCTCGAGAGGCGCTAATAATAAAAAATAAAAGTTTGTGCACATCGGAGAGAACAAAAGCACGCATGTGCATATGACTCAGCAATATCTAGTAAGAAAGAACACGCTTTGCATTTTTATCGCCTAACACAACCGCAAAGATAAGGTAAGGAAATTGAAATAGTCAAAATGTACGCTGCGTAGAAGAGGTCTTGAAGTCCAGTTTGTATTCTAGCAATCATTTCGGAATTATTTTCTGACTCGATTTAAGCATGTCTGTCCCTCGTCCATACGTTTGTCCTTTAGTATTGTATGTTCCTCTAGTCAACTTGAGAATTTCGCGTTGATTTAATAAAGAGAGAGAGAGAGGCAGAGATACCACCATCCATATAAGAGTTTTTATAAAAAGCGAGCTTATGTATGGTGACAAGGACCAATTTTTGTGTATTTTAAGATGAAAGTAGATGAAGAGTGTTAACTTCTTTGAGAAAACGATTAGCATTAATAAATTTCGGGTCGGCGTACGTTCGTTAAGATTAATTTTGATATTATCTCTGGGCGAATTAAATACCAACGAAAACGTTAGAGTTCCATATGCGTCATCAATGGGCAAATGCCTTCTCCTTGAAAGCAAGCAGTGTTTTGTTTACACTAACCTTGCAAGTTCTAACAATTAGTCTTTTTTGAAATTTTATCGAGCAATATAATATATAATATAACTGTTTCGAAGCCACAAGGCTCGTTGCCGTGATTGAATTTGGTCTCACTGAGTTTTTAACCATTCAGCGCAATATTTTCTGTGTTGCAAAAAACAGTTTTCGTTGGATGATATGGAATATATTGGTTAGTCACTTTGAAAGTAACGCAACGGAAAGGTGACGAAAAAGACTGTACCTAATTTCACTAAACTTTCAACCTACAGTTCTGATCCCGATTAACGTCTTTTGGCTTTAAATACGTCAGATTGCATTTTAAAAACGTTCGGTATCAACCTGATATATTTATTTATCTTCGTTGTAGTTATTATAATTCGTTACTCTGCAATGTGTGGTTTTGTCTTAACAACTTATGTTTGCTAAAAATGCAACCCGGCATTACTTCGTTTGCTGAGCTTGAGCACGAAATGAGTTGGCAGCGGGAGATAGTGCTTTCACGTTAGTTTTTTTTTTGGTTTTGGCTGATGGTGATGTAAAATGAGAAAGAAAAATGAAATTTTCAAATTACTCTGGAGAACTCTGAATATTCGATTATTGCGCTGACGTGTTGGCTAAATATGAATTTAAAAAATAAATCAATATCATATAAAATATATTTTTCATTTTGAAGAAATGGCCATTTTGTTATTGTATTAAGACACCCGAATAATTATCGAAAAAAAAGCATGTAACGATTGATTTGCGATGTAAAGAAAGACAAGATATGAAATAAGAACAAAATAAGAACAAAACGACATTTTATTACTTTGTCATTCAATTTTCCAATACTGAGTGAAGAGAAGTTATGAATATTACTTTTTCTTTTGGATAAGAAGCTTGCTATTTTTGCCTGTAAAAAGAAACTAATATAATAAAATATAATATAATCAAAGTGTAAAAATTGCATTTAGTTATCACCTAAAATGTACATAATTTGAATCCACAAGTAACAACGATATTCTCGCTTGGGCTTTTTTTATTAAATGCGCTACACTATATAATATCAACAGCTACAACATATAATAATGCTACAATCATTGCCCGTATCTGGATGACTTCAATTGGATAGCTTTACACATTTTCTTCTATATATTAAATATTGTGTTTCTGCAAGTACAGCAGACAAACAGGTTTTTTTTTTCTGTACATTTTATTATTATTATTTAACAATAAGCGTTAAACTTTGATAATTTGCTGTTTGCATATTTACCATTAAGAAGCATATTATTTTTTGTATATCGAAAATTAAAAATGAAAAGATGAGACAAGAATATAAACAATTTTTTTTTGCTAGGAGAGAAAAGTAGATTTAGAGGCGTCTTCGGATTCAAGCTCGGGGCCGCCCGTAGACATAGTGGGCCGAAAGAGACTAATAGGTAGGGTGTGTAATAAAAGCTCCAGCACTTACAGTTTGCCCTTTCGGTAGGTTAGTTTTCGTACATTGCGTGCTCGTGGTATTAAGTGTAAATATCTGAGGAGTGTCCGACAGCCAAAATATAATAATGTGAAGCTATCGGCTTGAAATTTGGCAGAAACATGGGAAGTTCGTGCAGGTTGGTGTTAAAAATGGTTCAAATCAATCGAAGGACATGCCAACAGTACCACGCAAACTGAGAACATCCCTGTTTTCAAAAGGAATAAAAATTGCCTTTTTGCTCATTACTCATAAACTGTGACAGGTAAATGAACACAAATATAAGGGCATATTCTACGGGCGTTACTGTGGCATTTGTACAAAAATGGAAAAAATTGACAGCGTCTACACAATATTATAGTGCATGATAATTTAATTTCTTTTTCAAAACCTTTACAAGGCGCAGAAACCAACTTCAGAAACTTCAAAAGTACATAAATTCTAAGCCTGTTTCAAAATGGGAATGCACCTTAACATGTCCGTCTGTAGGTTTGTCTATCTGTTCGTCTACGCAATTGTGTAGTAGTTGTGGTAAATATTCTCTATTCTATTCTAATTTGGAAGTGACGTAAATTTTCCCAACGGTGCGCCTACAATGCTCGCATGCCTACGCGACAAAATATTTTATTTCGAAAACAGAAAAAGTCAGCCGCGCCGACTCCATATTATAGAGCATGAAAATTTAGTTCATTTAATTTTGTTGCCTTTTTTAGTATAACGGAGATGGTTATAAAAGATTCGGGCAAGACCCAATATAATTTTCTTACTTGTTTATTGTAACACGTCTTTTCAGCGTTTTTATTAGAATTTGTTATCAGTACGTAATACAATAACGTTTGAACGATATGAAATTCCACACGGGAAATTAATATAGATTTCAAATTTTTTAGTTTTCTTATTTATTTATGACTTACTCGAAATTTTTTTCTTTCCAGCAGCGACCGTAAATTGATAAAAAATTAAAAAAGCGGGACTTATGCTCGTTCGTCATATACGTATAATAATCTCCCCAATATGTTTAAGACGTTAACGTCGGCGGTAATCGCTGGTGGCTCACTCCCGAATGACTTACTTGGCTGTACACTTCTCAACGTGTTACAATGGTGTTACTTGAATATGTAATTTTTCACCTGCATTATGTTGAAAATTTCGCTTTTCAGATATGATCGTAGGGGTCATACATTTAGTGTGAGCAAACTGGCCTATATGTTGTAGTCCAGCCATTCCCTACATAGCATAGCGTAGCATGTTAGCTTCATATTTTTTTATCCTTTTCTTTTCTTTATCCTTCGATGATTTTCTTCACCCTCTATAAGTGTTGATTAAAAAATGAACGCAAATAGATATGTGTTGTTAAACGAAATTATTTGTGGAGGTCTTGTTGGGCGAACAGTTTCCACAAATTGTGATAGAAGGTTTGCTAGATGACTTTCAGTACAAAATGTATCAAAATCAAAAATGCGATATAAATTTTTGATTGATAAAGGAATAATAAAAATGCAACTCAGTAACCAATTTTCAGAAGAAGGTTGCCATTGTGGCATCAATTGAAAGCAACTTTTGACGTAAATAAGCTTTTGCAGAGATGGTATCAAGTTTTTTCAGTAGTTCTGCATACACTCTAAGCACATTGCCCTAATAGTGCAAAAAGTAAGCTATGTTACTAAAATTTACGGTAGAGACTTGAATGTAATAATAAGCGTGACCCATCCAATATAAAAAAATGTTACTGAACACGAGACCACTTACAGGGATGGCAGTTTACCGAAAATATATAGGAGACTTGCAGACACGTACTACGTATACACACTTATTCTCGTCTTTGTCTAAGAAAATTGGTTAGCATTTTGTTGAGCAAAGAAGTTGGGCTAAATTTTGAAGGCTTTGAAGGCCGTTCTGGAAATCGACTGCAAGAACTGTTTCGAAATGTGGAAAAACCGTTGACATAAGTGTATAGTATCTGAGGGGGATTACTTTGGCGGCGACGAAATAGATTTCGAATAAAAAAAGACACAGTTAAGTTGGTGTTAACTTTTGATCACAGTAGTTATTCATTAGTTAATTACGAAATAAATGAAACCCGAAACTATTTGCCAGAATAAATAGTTAATACCATATCAATGGGGATAAGACAACTTTTTGTTATTTTTGTATATAATTTAATTTAAAGACAAACGTTCAATCCACAAATTTTTTTTAAAAATTTCGAGAAACACTTGTTAGAAATTCTGTCAAGTAAAGAGATAGGTTTAAACAAAAGCAGTCCCTCACCTCTTCAGAATAAACCCGCAAGTGTTTATCTCGCGATCATAATATAATTGTATTTGTAACCTAAATTTGTACCTTAATACTTCCTTGTCTTGAATATAAAATTTAAATTGTCGTGTATAAATTTATTTTTTTTCAACCCTAAAAAGTATGCTATGCCTATCTATATTGCCGACGATGATCTTCCGTCTTCACCAACATTCACAGCATAGACAAAGGAGTACTAAACTAGTTTTTATAAAAACTTAACATTACGAATGGGCACTTTTGGATGCTGTCACAGCAATAATTTAAAAACTTATTCGAAATGAAATTCAAAAAAATTACATTTATATGGTATCAATTGCTTCAACCCGAGTTCGCCGAATTTTTAATTCACATTATCGTACCATTGTGCATTGCTTTCAAAAGTTTTCGATTTAAGAGAGAAGCTTACATAAGACATGCATGGCAAAATGAGTTAATGAGCGTCACACACGTAGCACCAAAAAGTGATGCAAGGAATAGCACTAAAACTTACAGATAAGACTAGTCGATCATGTATGATTCACTTTCTCAAATTTAACGAATACGGGAAAACTTTTTTAACTATTTTCTCAATAGACGTCTTTAAGGTCATAGAACATTGGAAATTTCTATCCTATCAAGATGCGCCACGTTTCGTCTGAAATGTGCCGGGCCGTATCAGTTTAAAGTCCGAACTATACTTCTAACAAAGTTGGTTTATTTTATAATACCATTTTGAAAGCGATAAAGCTTTGCAGGTTTATGAAAATATTGGCAGAGGGTACGATTAAAAAAAGGTTCTTCAAAACTAGGCCAAAGTCCGTCAAAATTGTGTGTGTGTTTCGACGTCAAATATTGCCCAAAAAACAGCAATGAACAATTCAACAAAGCTGTATGCAAATAATATCGCGATATTTCATTGTCGTACGATTTATAACGAAAAATATATTGTACTTTCTATATGTGCTCAAAACGAAGAGAAATTGAACCTTTTTTACGGGATTAACACAGTAATAGGACAAAAACATTGTGATCGAAGATGAACAAAGCCGATCAAGCAGCAAAGACGAAAATAACTCCACGCCGTATAATGTATTGTGTTTGGGGATTGAAAGGGAACTCTGAATCATAAACTGGTGCCACCTGGCAAATAAATTGATCCCAACCACTGCTATCAACTGCAAGGATTGAGAGAACTTAATTGGGAATCCACTAGATTGGCGGAGCATGACTGCGCCCGACTACCACATCGCTGAATTGAAAAGATGCTCTTGAAAGTCCCTTAGCTCAGTTTTTCGCGCAGAAATAAGGAAGTTCTAGGAAGATTTATTAGAAAAATGACAAGAAGTTATGAATCAAAATGGTACTTATTTGGTTCAGTAAAATGTAAGGAAAAAGACTTTGAATTTTAGTGGAAAAACGAACCCTAATATTTGCGAAAGACATGTCGATACGCAAGAACATATTTTGTGCGCGTATCATCATGTGCCCACATTTGTTGCGGTAGGCCTGCAAGACCTTTTTTTTAAAGGCACATTATACTCAATCATTCTGAACTCTTAGCTTGACGCCAGTTTTCTGACAACAACATTTGGCGCAACACGTAAAACTTTTTGAAAATGGTGCTTTAAACAAAAATGCAGTCGAGCTTAATGCAAAAATGTTGTATCTTTCGAAAATAGCTAAAACAGTTAAAATTCGCAACAAAAGATGATAAAATCAATCAATTAAAGAAATAACTCTTTCGCGTTGCAGTTATGGCCAAGTCGAAGAACAAAATGTAGGGAAAGTCGCCGTCAAAGCTGTAAATTGGTGGTTCTAGGTGTTTCGAAGCGATGACTCTTTTCGAAAAGTCAATCTAAGAGATCGTTGGAAACAATAAAAAAAATAAATAAATTTTAGAGGGGAGCACCATCTTTTAACACTTTACAAAGTCTTTTCGTAGTATCTTTTCTTTATAATTTTGGTAACAGAACCATATTTGCTTTGCAAGAAACTCCCAAGAATTCATGGTTTCCTATGGCCTCGCACATGAAAATAACACTGACCCATAATATTGGAATAATGCTGTTGTCACTGCTCAATAGATGACGATATTTCTATGTTCTTACATCCTGAGCGATTGTTGTCTGATTTACTATAGTGTCGATTAGTCAAAGATCTATTTTGCGGCTTGTCGAATTAACAACTTGCTATATATTGGTCAACTTTTTGCCGGTATTGATTTCCATGCAGTTTGTTTTCTCACATCTTCAACTAGCTCCAGTTCCTTAAGTCCACTTGAGATGATGGTTACAGACGGACATCAGCAGTCTGGCAATCTTTTTCAAATTTTTTAACTTTTAAATTTGTATTGATTCAGTTTGAATTAAAACCGTTATCTTTCAATCTATTAATAATCACCATTAATAAATACGATAGTGTGCAGTTATATACTATTTCCACGGTAACCATAGACACCGTTCTCATTATGAATATATTTCGCCTTACTTTTTGGAATTCTTATACGATCTTCACTTCGTGAAGTATATTTAAGGTGGTGCGTTTAATCAATAGTAACGTGTGTGCGTGTAATCGTATTCGCTTCTTTTATATAATATTAAGTTTGTCCGGAAATTTCTTTCCGTTTTTCACTACGAGATAAAAGAACTTTTTTTATATTAGGAATAAATTTCACAAGGTTACCTTATAAAATTTCTGATCTTTTGCAGCAAAAAAATTTTCCTACATATAAATATATACTGTTATCTGAATTGAAAGTTTTGCCAGATAGAGAATCTTGCAGAGAACGAAATAGAAGGTAATCTGTTTTTGGTGCAATATCAGGACAATATGGTGGATGTGGTAATAATTCCCAGCTAAGTTCTAATCAGTATTGGTGGGTGAGGGAAGAATTATGATGTCTTGCATTGTCGTGATGAACAATAATATTTTCTGGTTAGTCACTTCCACACGTTTTTGCTGCAAGGCTTCGTTTAATTTGATTAGCTGTTCGCTGTGTACCTGGGAATTAATGGTTTTGTTACGCCGCAGAAGCTCATAATACACAATTCCTATATAATCCCACCACACTGACAGGAAAATCTTCTTTTTGTGGATATCAGGATTTGGTGTTTTTTGAATTGGCCCACTAACTTTGACTACGACTTTTGTTGTGTTGCACACTTTTGTACAGGATCCATTTTTGATTACCAATTACATTTCTCTTAAGAAATGGATTGTTTTGGTTTCGTCGTAGCGAATTTCTTTTAAAACAAATCCAAATCCACCAAGTCCACTTTTTTCCCAAATATCAGTTTTTCTGCGCGATCACTAATTAATGTTTTGAATGAATTAAGTTTTTCCTCAATCTCATAAATCGTTATGTGTCGATGTGTATGTGTATGTGTTGGTCGTCATCAATGGTATTTGGCCTACCAGAACACCCAAAAGCTTTGATTGAAAAATTTGCATAACGAAATTTCGCAAACCAATTTTGTTGGAAGTGCTGCATTCTGATACATTATTAGCTCAGTACACAGAGCATATTTCACAATGGACTTCTGCAGCTCTTCTGCCTTTTGTAAAACAAAAAAGGAAAATATGTCTTATATGCTCACTTTTATTTTCATTTTAAAAATTGCGCCTCACTAGTATAATAGAACCGATCGCTTTTAAAGTTTTTTACAAAACAAACATAAACCTGCTCTACAAAGCTATGTATAATACCTTTAACCCTAATTATCTGTCTAGGTACTGGAAAAAAAGCTAAGGTTAAAACTGATGTCGGGAAACAACCGCAAGAAATTACTGGACTATTTTTCATGTTTATTGAAAGCATTTTTCTTCTCCACAGAAAAGTAGCGACTATCCGACAATTCGTTACAAAATTTATATGCGTTGCTGTTGTGTCTTTATTTTCTTTTGTTTGGGAATATATCCATTGCGTTAAACAGAAGAAACAGCTCCAATACAACACAAACTGAGAACAAATCTGTTTTCAAGTATTATTTGCGCGTTACCTATGGATTAGAGCAGAAACAACAGTAAAAAATCCCCTATATTCTATGAGTGTCTTTACAGTACTTGTGGAAAACTTGGAAAAAATTGGCTATGACCATCCAATTTATATATATATATATATATATAATATAACTTATAGAGTATCAAGACTTCATTTATTTATGTATTTATTTTTATTTTTAAATAAACGCAATGTTTGTACAACATTGCACCACAACCGCTCTCGTTCGTCTTAGATGACTTTTAGCAGTTAATAGCGCAAAATATCTTGGTGTTCTAGATATGTTGTCGTTGGTTTTTTTTGCTCGATTTATTTTTTTCATCTTTTTTATGAGCGCCATATATTTATAATTTGGATGTTAATTGTGTAATGCTCACTTTTGGCTTTCCGGTTAACTACCCATTGCTACTCATAACTCTCCCCGCACAATGTAATCGCCCAACTGGATCATTTCTTCCGTACGTGGTTTAATCATTGCTCCTTTCGATATCGAAATTCTTATTATAACCTAAGAATGGTTACGTGCAGGCGAAAATACATTAAGTCCGAAAATCAACAACTTTCGTGTTGTCTTTCGCGATGGCTGCTTACATATTTTAATACGTTTTAGATAACGTTTTCAATTCATGAATTTGCACTTACGTTGATTAAAATCGGTGTAGTTTTTTACATTAGCTTGGGAACCATACCAATCGTATATATAAATGTTTTTGGTTTGCGGAGTTGTGTGCACGAGCGTGCATGTAACTATGTATGTAGCAATTTTGTATATGTTTGTATATGTATGTAAAGTTGTGAGCTTTATAAAAAAGTTTCACAAAAAAAGCAGGTATTACAGGCATGTGTATATCTACAAAATCAAGTGCATTTGCCGCTGTTAATAATTATATTTTGACGTTTTTTTAAAAAATCTTCTTTGAAAGGAATCATAGTTTTATTTTTTCTTAAAGTGCTATGAAAAGCTATGAATTTGTGCCACATAGTTAAATGAGAAATATATAGTTTCTATTGAACTTTTTCTCGTGCCAGGTGAAGGCCAGTCTAATTACATTTAAATAGAGAAATTTTCGAAGGGGAAATTTTAGCCTATCTCTCGATGCGATTTGTATTTGAATTTGAATAAATGGTTCAGATTGTGTGTATATGTGTGACCATAAAAATAGGAACGTTACGTTGCCCACGTTACGTTCAATGGCCATGAATGCACTATAGTGTAAATTTTGTTCTTCGATGTACACATTGGAAAGGTACTGATGTTAACGAAAATGTGCTGATGCAAATTTGTATTGTAAGTCTTTCGTTGTGTTTATAAACCGAATCTTTTCTGAACGTGAACGCATAGTTCCTTGATAATTTCGACCTATCTGTGTATATAAGTAATAATCGATCAATAATTCCCGGAATTCAAAGTTGCAATGACGTTACTTTTGTTTTTTCTCCTGTTTTCTGTCGAAAACAATAGTTTCTCGTCATCGGTGGGCTGACTTTGAACTAAGTCGTCCGGATACAGGCGACGGTGAACACAGGTCTGGTGAACGCCTGAAAGGGTAGTTACATCTGAAACGCTGAAGGGGCTCGAAAAATACTTGAAAATTAATTTCGGCAATCGAATAATGGAAATTGTTGCTCCGCACGCCAGTCTCAAGATGTGCTTCCCCCTCCTATTATTAGCAAATTTTAAAACGTTGCTCCAAGTAAAGAGATTTAGATCAAATGGTGAGATATTTGCGGAACCTGAAGTGCGTTTTATGGAATTTAACAAACCGTTTTATAAGAAAATCAACGAAATGTTACGGAAGTACTGAACTAATTGTATCGTTTTCGAAGGAGGCTGATGAATGATATTCAAATTTTGCAAAATGAAATACTTTTCCTTTCTTATTATCTTACGTGAATTTATAATTTGCAACTATTCAGATAAAACATTTGCTCATTTGCACGTCTCGGTAGTTTGTAAAAGGAAATAATGAACCAAACAAATTTTTTTATAGATTTATATGTATGTCTACCTACAAGAAAGTTTTGCTACATATTAGCTTAAAAATCAATTTCTTAGTCATTCTTTAAGAATTTCTTTTTTTGATTCTCATTTTATTTTGTGTTAATATTTTCACACTGCTTTCTATGTTTTGCTTATTTTCTTTCTTCGACCATAATGCCTTCGGAAATGTTTAAATACTTTCGTCGAAATATCAGCATATACAGACATGTAAATACGCGTGCATCTAGTTTGTATAAAATTTTTTATGATGATTTTGGTTAAATGCCAAAATGATGCGTTCTTCGTTTTACATTCAGTTAATTGCGTAAAATCAAGAAAAAAAGAAAAACCAACAGCGATGGCAGAAAACAATTAAATCTTAGGCGCACGTCAGGAAGTAAAGATGATAATTAATAAATACAGTGTAATCTGTTTCCTTTTCTTAATTAGAAATAAATTCGTTTGACGTTTTCTTTAGAAGAAGAAGAAAAGGTAGCGAATTTGTCTTACACTTCGCTATAACGGTACGTATGAGGGATTTGTACAAAAAATGTATGCGAGTTCAAGTTTATCATAAGCATCACATCAATGCGTGGCTGAAAACGTAGCAGAGCTTCGCACATATTTTATAATAAAATATTTCGTTAAAAGAAAAATTGTATTTATAAATGTTAAGACCCATACGATACATAGAGACGACATGATGATCACATGCTAAAAATTTCAGTTTAGCTTATTTTTGTAATATCTTTTACGCACCACCGGGGAACTGAAGTCTACTAACTTTGTTATTCTGTCATAGATATCACAGCCATCCATAAAGCGTACGTATTCTTGATTCTTGACGGACACAAGTGGGATTGAATAAATTTAGACACAAACATCTCTTCCCCCGTCCTTTTCGTATCGAAATTTCAATTTTAGCAAGAAATATAATATGAAACACACATTTTTACTTTATATGAAAACAAATTGCAGGCAATAAAGTTCGGAGAGGTCGATAGTTTTTACCGATAGAAAAAAAGGGTTAAATAGACTCAAACGACTATTGGCATGTTTGCAATAAGTATCAAGAATTAAGATTTTAAAAATTTTGTTGGGGGTGGTGGGTATTTAAAATTCGCCATAAGACGAATCCTTCTTTTTATTTGCGTATATTAATATAGTGCTCACTTACCCCCTTCCGGTTCTGAATCATCAATATAAATCATATTTTTGTAAAAATTTGTGGCAATGTACTCCTCTCAGACCTACGTCTTCGCTTAAATTCGTTTAAACATTTAAACTTTGTTCTGCATTCGTTTATATATTAATCGTGTTAAGTGCTACCACGTGATCTTTATCTCATCTATTGCTCTTACATTTACTTATGCTATCACTTTATTTTCGCTTCTATAGCTTTTATATAGTTTTAAAATAATTTTTAATATCAATATTTTTCATCGATTTCCTTGTATACATTTTGCACTAGTTTTTTTTTAAACAAATTATTTATTGAGCGTTCAAGTTATTACTAATAATTTATTTGAGGAAGAATGTTCTTTAGCATTTTTAGTTGCGCGCACTAACTAACTAGTAGTCCCCTGGTATAATTTCTGCTTTTGTCGATGACTTGGCCAGCTGCTTGGTTGTTTTTGTTGCAACGCGTATGTGTTAGTTTTATAATTTTCTCTCTCTCGGCTTTTGTTAAATTAAATGTTGCTGTTTTATTGGTTACTCGGTCGGTCGTTTGCTTTATCTTTTGAGTTTGAAACAAAAATTTCTAAAAATAACAAAAAAAATTATGAGAGAGCAGAACAAGGTAAGAAAGCAGGAAAATTAGAAAAATTAGAGTGTGAAAGAATACCAAAAGAAAATTAATAAATAAATGTAAATACAAGTGAGAGAAAATGCCTGCGGTGATTGTCTGGTAGCATCATCATTATTAACACGTAGTACTTTGGTATTGATTCAAACTGAACCGTCTGAAGAAAAATAGAATGGAAAAGAATTCAATTTTTTTCGCTGTTCGTTTTATAATCGTTGGCTTTATACATCTGTTGCCACAACTTACAAGCGACATGAACCCAAGATTGATATGCGGTGAATTCACCGCATAAAGATCGCTTAAAAGCACAAAAAAAGACCGTACGAAAACAGGTTTAAGTGTAGCTATAGAAAATAGTTTTCGCAAAACAGATCTTTTTATGCGGCGAATAGCGACCGCATAAACGCACAAATAAAGACCGCATAAAAAGAGGTTTCAGTGTACAGTTAAGTACAATCAATCCAATCCAATACTTTTTATGTCCTACCCCACTTGTGGTGCAAGGTATATTAAGTTAGTGTGGACGTATGTAACATTTAGAAGAGCTTAAACTGGACTGAACTTTTATTATACTGATCGATTGAGAATCATTATCGATCGATGCACTTTTTCGACCACGCTATTGAAAAAAATTCCAATTTTCACAACATTTTGACACAACTCGCTAAGTAATAGTGCTTCGACATTGTGCTTCGACTCGTATCAAAAATTTGATTCGGCTGGGACAATCTTTGAATCTCCTTTCATGTATCCATTCCTACGCAAACTGAAGCTATATATGGTAAAGCGCTATAATTTTCAATATTTCATGGCGAAAATTTATTCATAATAGTAAACTGACATAGTCAATCTTACTGAGCTCGGACTACGTAAGCCTATTTTCTGGATACCAGCGTATATAAGGATTCTCAAGAAATGTAAATCGTTAATGACAAAAACACCTAATTATTAATGTTGTACGATGAAAATTTGTTGTAGTAATTTGACATAAAAATTAAGTGAATCAAATTTGAACCACATGGGTCGATATCCTGGACACCATTCCATATAAGATTTCTTATGAATAGTAAGCCCTTCAAGAAAAGATTTAATTTACTAAAATATTAATAAAAAAAGTTGATCCCATACAAAAAAGTTGTTTAGCAGACAAAATAACAGTAGGGAATTTGAACCACATAGGCCTACTTTTTAGACCCAAATATTTATTTATATTAATATATAGGGGTTATCATGAGAGAGGACTTACATGGAGAGAAAGTGTAATTTCTGGTATTTTATGATAGAAATTGAAAATAACAAAATTTTTAAGAAGTAAATTATATTTGCTAAATTTGGATTACGCAACGTGATGTTTTGGACATCCTCCAATATGTGCGCTATTATGAAAACTATGCCTTTGCAAAAAAATAATGTGTAATTTTTGGTGACGAACTGGTGTAGGGAGTCTAATCCGCCTTGCTTCTTTTTGTTTTAAGAGGCTGATTAATAAGGGATATGTTTTGAAACAATTTATTTTTCTCTCTTCTAAATTTTTTAACGAAAGAAGAAAATTTCTATCCGGTTTTGATCTAGAGAAAAAGAGGTGAATGAATGTTCCTTGTCTACGTGTGAATGCATAAAATAACATTTGGTTCTAGCTATAATAAGGGAGGAGCAGTTACCCAACGGGCTGACGGGAAATAAATGGTATTGAGCTCAGTGCGACAAAATTTGAGAGAAAAATACAAATGTAAGTGGCGCGAATATTTGACCTACTAAACGAAAACAGAAAAACACGCAACAAACAAATGTGCTTGATTTACAGAGGTTTAGTGGGTCAACATCTGTCTTGAGCAGCTTAATTTAACAAACACAAACTTGCTTCTGTGAGCGTAGAATGGATGGGAGTTTTTCTTTTAATTCCTCATACTATTCAGTTATTCCCATTTATACACTATTGAAAAGAATATACTGAAAATTTCTTGTGTCGCGCCGCGAATTAAACTCATTTGCAACCTTATATAACTTGGGATTCCATGAAGATTTCAATCCAAAAGTGGTTTCGGCCGGCCTGCTAAAACATCCGCAGTTAATAAAATCTACTCCAGTGTAAGTTAGAATAAGTGGGAAATAAAATGGAAATAATAGGCGCTTGCATGCATTTCGGTCACCGACATCAGTTGGTGAAAATGATGAACAAGCTTATGCATGGTTGCGATGGCTTAAGGGTTCATTTGCAATTTGGTCCTGCAACGGTTGTAGGTGTGGCTCTGTGCTAATTGTGTACATGCTTTTTTTCTTTTTTTCTTCTAATTTTTTTTATTGTACTTATACTAAGTTTTAATAATAATTATTTTAAGATTACTTTAAGAGTCATTTGAACTCGACTGTCATTTGTTTTCAGTTGAGTTCCTGTATAATGATAGAATAATATATAATAGAAATAAATAAATAAATAAATAATGCAAAGTATAAAACGATTTAATTCAATGGTGTTGTTCGGCCTTTACATAAAATAATAGTTTTCCAGTATTACTTCGTACTATTGAGCGTGTACCGTATACAGAGAGTGTATACCGTATACAGACGCTAATCATGGAACGCCCAAAATTGCATTTGCGGCATTCATTGCTTTTGTTGTTTGATTTGAAGAAATCTGCTGCTAAAGCCAATCAAACATTTTTAGAAGTTTATAAAAATCTTGCTCTATCGTATTCAATTTGTGGGCTTTGGTTTCAAAGGTTTAAAAGTCGTTATTTCAATGTCAATGAGTAAGAACGCCCTCGAGGACCAAAAAAGTTCGAAGACAATGAATTGTTACACTTATTGGACGAGAACCAAGCTCAAACTCTCACAGAACTTTTGAACAAAAGAAGGGAAATTGCATACGAATTGATTGCCATGAGGTGCCATTTCGAACCGTTTCATTGCTTATCGGATAAAAACAAGAGCACTTTCTTACAGTGTCTTGCAGCTGGCACGAGATTCCGAAGTTCTGAGGAAGTACGCAAGAAACCAATGCATTTTTCTCGACACGGTATCGCCATGTTGCCAGAAAGATAGGGAAGAGTTGTAGAAAATGACGGAAACTATTTTGATCAATATTATATTGTATCAATTTTTCTCAATGAATGGCTGTTGCAAGTAAAAAAATGATCAAAATGCAAATTGATAGATGATGTAATTGATATAACTCTCTGCTACGACAGCTTAAGAAAAAGACGAAACTATTAGAAATCTTTTTTTTAAAAAAGCTTTCGAAGCCGTAGGCATTTGTAGCGTTTACAGGAAGTTACCCATGGAAAGCGCAATGCGTCGTGAAAACTGTAGCAAATCTTCAACTTCGTTTCCTCTATTGAGATAAAACTTCTACGAGCGATTTATGTTTCTCCCGACTACCCCGCTACTTCTATCTACTTCTGTTTTATGTTTGAAAAGGGAAAGGAAGGTGTTATTCGCTGCCACTTAAATTTTTTCCATCTGTCACGCAGACGTATGCCATTTAGGTTGCTTCGTCTGTTTGGATTATCGTATTTTGTAACTGCAGCAGCAACTATAAATGTTTTTCACGGTTTTACTACACATTGTATATGTTTATTTTCGTTTATGTGCTTTTTTCATAAAAATCGTAGGTATTTCACGGCAGTACCTTACAATATATACGAGATGTCAGCGCAGGTCCTTCGCGGAATGGTAAACTAGTGAAATTCGAGCAAATGTAAAATTTTTGTTATGCAGAAAATGATAGAAAGTTGAAAGTTTCAAATTGCATTCATATACGCGCATACACTAAGAAAATAATTACGTATATCTTCAATACAGTACAAACCAATACTAAAATATGTATCCAAATTTGATAAAATATATAAAACAAGCCAAAATACGCACGCCAAGACTCACCATTAGATACGCTACACAGCCTTACATTTAATTACATAACGGCTTTTTAAAATAATACGTTATAAGGGAAGAGGTTGGAAACGGGATCCGAATTATTTTCAATAGCCGTCCTCTTTGGGGCAGAACATATCAGTTTACTAAATTTTATCAAAAGATCTGAGCAACTGTGCCTTGTAGGAAACAAGACGGGCAGACACAGCACAGACAGACGCTATTAAATCAAATCAGAAAGTGCTTCTGAATATAATCGATCGATATAATAAAAGGTGGATCTATTTCAAGTCCTATTGGGTGTTGCACACATCCGAACAAACTTAGTGTATCGGCTTGAATATTTTTTAATATTCATTATTACTATTGCATTAGTAAACATTACTACGTCCTCTCGATGAGAGGAGGATACACTATTGGAAAATATTTGGTTCTCTTGAAATGGTCTCCATTGCAAATCGTCCAAGAGAGGCAGCCGCCTTCATCGTCTTCAACGCTTCTTCTGTCTTCTGTAAAAAGTAACATTCCCTCCAGATAGTTTCCTAATACTCTCCAAAAACTGTTGATTGTCGAAATTCCATGCATCTTCCGAAGCAATGTTTAAAAAGTTCTTTGATGAATTTTTCCAGTTATTTCAAGAACCGAAGCATACCTTTTTAGACAAAATGTATATTATTTTATCTGTGCGCTTAAATGGAAAAAGAGTTCCTAGTTTGGAACGCAGTAATGTACGTTGATTGGATTTTAGTTCCTTTCCATAACTTTTGATGGATTCAATTGTTATTTAAACATTTTTTCCTAGTTTTTTAGTTCTATTGGCCGATTCAATAACCACTTGTAATAAACTTTGAGTTTTCATTCGGAGATGGCACCCTAGAAAGCGTTAGAAAGCAATGAGTTATGAAAAGAAACTAAAAAATTACCCGAGTCGACGACTTCAAGATGAATTATTATTAAATAAATATCTTAGCACTATTGGGTGGATCATTATGACCTTTTTCAAATGTAGAGGTTAACAGAATTTTTATAAGCTTTAATATTTTTCAATAACTTTTATTTTTCTAAAAAGACTTTTAAATTCCCACTCCATGGTTTTCCTTCATCTGATCTAGTTTTAACGTATATTTTTTACTACCGTTATTGATCATTTGAAAGCTAAGATAGGAAGCTGAAATTTGGCATAAACATTCCTTGGTCGATTAAAATTATGAGGTTAAAACGATGTTCACTATATAAAGAAAACTGAAACAACTGCAGCAAAACATCGACTTTTTTTCCATATTTTTGTCTCTAACTTTCGATCGCGTGAAAATATTTTCATAGACCATGGCCGCAACTAACCATAACCATTTCAATTCTAATTTATTTTCAAAATATGGCCAATGTATTCTAACGCACATTAGCATTTTCTCCACATAATGACAAATAAGTTGGAAATAAATTGATAACATCCACTTGGAAAATAGAATCTTCTATTCATCCTGAAGACTTTCGTCCAACTAGCGTTCTATCTGTCCTATTAGAAGTCTTTGAACATTTGAACCGATAAAGGCCATCGTGATATCGTGAAGATATTGAGTTAGTGCGATCACGAATCTTAGTTTCAAACTCAGCAAGTGTACCATATATATCTTCAAAAAGCGGGATATGCCAGTTTTCGTTGCAGATATTGGCTTCCGCTCTTTCGATATATCTCAACACCAGAAATCTGGTTTTTCTTAACAAGTTAAGGGGAACCGAATACAAACATAATTACGTGAGAATATTCAGTTCTCGAAATCTGAACAAGCAAGATATTTATTCCTGCCGGACTACAAATATTTAAAATGAATTAACCCATTCTTTGTTAACGCTTTTAAGTTATGGAGCTTGATATCAAAATCATTGTTAGCCCGATGAGATGAAGGCCTTCTGTAATCTATAAATTATGTCTGTATCGCGGCTTCGTCTCTTAAATTGTACGATACAGTTACTGTATCTATATCACATCAATTCATAGTTATAATACTAGCTATTATTGTATAATTGTACAGACATTACTGCTATTATTAACTAATAAATTAGACTAAACTTAGTTGGAATTAAAATTTTATCGTTAATTATGAACGAATTCGCTATCAAAATTATTTTTAGATCATACGTGTAGATTGTCTTTATTTGGATCGCAGGTTTTCCAAGATATGTTCACGGATTTAAAAGTTACTGACGACAAAGATATGAGAAAATCGTCGGAATTTTTTCAAAGTTCTCCCAATTTTTAAAGTAGCGTGTGCCTTTGGTAGATCATAATCATTGTTAAGTTTACTCTCTTCGACGATCGGGGAACTTTGTTTTAATTATGCGTCTTTAGCAGTGTCACAGAATTGTGAATAAAAACTCCCCAAAAGGGCTGAAATCGGGATGTGTTCAACGTAGTGTTAGTGTTATTAAGAAAACTTCACGCAAGTAGAGAGGTGTTTCACATTCCATATCCATCCACTCGAAAAATGGGATTGTGTTAATACTGTTAATACTGTTTGTAGCACTCAGGAGTATGAATCTATAGATTATATATGATCTTAATAATCGTGAGGTTGCGAGATGATTTCATAATATCTATTTAATTATACGTGCATTATTTACGATTACTAGTCTCTTTATTATTATAAAAAAGAAACAACCGCAAATTTCAATGCAACATAGACGAAAAGGATTAAACCTCTGATAACATGTGTATTTATTTGCATAAATAATTTAAAGATCTTTGGTGCGAATAGTCCCGGTTGTCCACGGTGCCTTGACAGAACCGTAATGTTTAATATACAATATTCTGATTTGGGTTTTGGCGAATGAAGCTTTTTATTCATTAAATTCGCTTTGAGTTGGGTTTAAATATATACGTACACATATATTTAAATATTACTAAAACTGAGTTGCAATTATGCATTTAACTGAACGCAGGTGCATATATTTATATATAGGTATATAATTTACATGCAGCTTTCTTGATTTTCGTCTCTTCACAGATCCGCTATGTTCAATATTCTGAAGAATTTTTGTTCTTTAAGTTTAATTTAAGTTGGTTTTAAATTTATAAGTATGTATTTAATTATTATTTAATTATTATTAAAACTAAGTGTATACAAGTGTATGTATATTTTATAATATAAGGATGTATATTTTATACACAATTTTCATGAGTTTCGTAGAATAACATTTCGCAGCATTTCACTTATTTTTTACACAGTTTTTATTTTTTAACCTGATTTTTGCTTTTATGAACGTGACATCATATCCTACTTTTTCAAACCACGAATTCTAGATAAGAAAAGTTTTCACTGTGTACTGTTTTAAATTTTCATTTCAGTAAAGCATAAAAAACAAAACGGAAAAATGTAACTATTGTTTGTACTTAAAACAACAACAAAAAGCAGTTGATATTAAACTTAATTAGCGCAATGGTTTTTTGGCTTGTGTCAATATTTTCCATATCACTCGTATGATGACCCAAACTGTTTAGTTTAGTTTAAATGCTGAGCTAACCTAAAACTCACACAACGCCGCTTTGTCGCCGTTTGTTGTAGTAAGTTTATTGCAATGCAAATAAAATTTATTTTTATTTATTTACTTTTTTTCCTCTTTTTTCTTTTTTAATATTTAAGGCACTCTCACAAGCTAAATTGTGTCTGCACGAGAATTGCTTGGGCAGTCGACTGAAATGCATGAATTCGGGTTTCTTTCTGGCTATCCTAAGAGTACAAGCGTGTGTTTTTCTTAAAATGTGAAGGAAACTTGGCAGAAAAACGAAAAATACAAAGTTTAATTTTATACAAACGCAAACATGTATTACATAGGCAGGCATATCTGTAGACCTAACAACAAATTTTTGGTATTTTATTTGAGAATGCATACCTAAGTATATATATATATGTATATTTTTGCTCTAGATTATTGCTCGATCAATATTACTCGAGCAATTTCTCTCTATTTTGCTGGTATGGATCACAACTTAAGAGAAATTGCTTTTTTTTGATTTTTGTGAAGTATTATCGTTAGAGCGTCTTCACGACTCGTTTATCGTAATTAGTCTTTAGAGTGTATTTTCATGACTTCAAAAATGGATACATGGCTTTTTATTTGAATACTCAGAAGGAAAAAGTCCTATCTGTTTTCAAAGGCTACTAACAAACAATTTATAACACTCAAGAAAGAAACCACATTCCCCTTCTCACTTTTTTATAATTAGAGCAAAATATAACATATACATAGTATCCGATGAAAGCGTAAATATGTTGTACGTTGCAGTAAATATACCTCATTACATCGTAATATGTTGGAAGCATAATCCATAGAGAATTTGATACAAAATAGCCGAAAAGGAACTTGTATTTGTAAATAAACGCGCTGAACACAACGCGGTATACGTTATACGTGGGGCACGAATTGTCAAAATAAAATTGCCTGTATGTATGTATATGTTGCTGAACGTATAGTTTGTGCTGACGCAAACTGTTAAAACTTCTGCATGCGTCGGATTTGACAGACAAACAAGTGTGTATTTGCGAAAACAAAAGAAGCTATAGTTTAATGCGCGCTCATTTACATATTTATTAAAAAAAAAAAAAAAAGGAAAAATTAAATTAATGTACACTGCTACCCATTTCTATATGGGAAAAAGCTTTTTTTCGCTTTATTAACTCCATTTTGCTTCAAAAAGGTGTTTCGCTGTATTAATTTTGTAGATCATAAACGTTTATGCACACAAACGCTAGCTATACATTTTGTTGTAGCAATTATTGTTATTGTTATTATTGCAATTATTGTGTTTTGGAAAAGAAATGCTTATATTTTCTATGTACTTTTTATTCCTCTGACTTGCTCGGTTTGTGTGTTTTACCAATTATGCTTATTCTTATTATTTCAATTATTATGTTTTGTAAAGGAAATGCTTATAGTTTTTATGTCTGCTTTATTCCTCTGACATGCTCTGCCTTAACGCGCTAAGGCTCTCTTTTGCAATACTATTCGATCGCAAAAGGCACTAGCTAGCTAGCTAACAAGAGCGATTGATTCGCTTGATTGTGACTACATAAGCATCTGTGTCTTTTATTCGTACCTGTTTCGCGTTTATGCAATTTTTGGTGTTAAAATTTACGATATGTCTTGTTGTTCTATATCCACTTTTGTTTACGATAGCGGAAACTGCTCTATTAACTATGTAATTAAGGTTATTGGTAAGACGACACTTTCTCATTTGTACGATTTGCTTTTGCACGTTTGGCAGTTTGAGGCGTGCCAATCAATTTTTTATCATTATTTGCTCTTTATTTCAAAATTTTATAGAGATGCACTTCATACAATTGAGCGTGCACTCTACTTTAAGTACACTGCAATTTGCGGTTTTCACTGCAACATAAATCAGTTGGGGTACAAAGAATATTAATTTTCTTGGGATGTATAGAACACACAAAGCTACTTGCGATACACTCACCTTTTATTATAACCTTTTATTGTAAGCCTCACGGTCCATTCGTCTGATGTTCATGCGTTTTTGTGTTCAATGTACTGATCTACTGAGCGGACTAATTTTCCGTAAAATGTAAGGTGCCAAGAATGGTTGTGTTAAACGTAGCAACGTTGGATATTTAATGCTTGACCGTGGCCGGCTACAATGTTTTCATTTGTTTTCAACTACTTGGATAGAATAAATTTATAGAAAATATAAAGAAAATTAAGTTGTCTTCAGCGTTTATAGCCAAAAAGGAAGTTTAAGAGATCCCGTAAGGTACATGCATATTTATTTATTTATTACACTTATACAGAAACTCAACTAAAAAAAGACAGTCGAGTTCAAATGACTCTTAAAGTAAATCTTAAATTAATTATTATTAAAAAACTTAATATAAGTACAATAAAACAAATAAAAGGAAAAAAAAAAAAGAAAAAAGAAAAAAAGCATGTACACAATTAGCACAGAGCCACACCCACAACCGGTACAGAACCCTGTTGTAAATGAACCTCTAAGCCATCGCAAACATGCATAAGCTTGGCAACCGATAATAGTTAACAACAATTAATTTTCGAATCGTAGTGACTTTTTAGGATTGAGAGCTAGTTTAAGTACGACATTGGCAAATCTCGTGTATTAAGCAATGTTGCTTTAATGGACTTTAAAGTGTCCGATAATGAAAAAAGGTGATAGACACTATTCAGGTTCTTGCAAACAACTCTGAGCGGGTTAAACAGCTCATAATTATATTTACAATGACTAACCTTAACCAAGGTAAAATGCCTAGAGAAGCGGTTAGGAACATTAAAACTTATTTCTCCAAGTAATGACGGCGAGTCAATAGCGCCGTTTATTAATTTGATTGCAAAGCAAACGCCAAGAACAAATCTACGTTTTTCAAGAGACGGTAGGGACAAAAGAAGCAACCTATTTTCATAGGGGGGAAGAGAAGCAGACGGATCCCAACCCAAATTCCTAAGAGCAAACAACAGGAATTGCTTTTGAATAGATTCAATTGAGTCTACATAGCACCTGTACGAGGGAGACCACACAATAGAAGCGTACTCAAGTATAGGCCTAACCAAACACGTATACAGCCTCTTGGTAATATACGGATCATCTAGCTCTTTGGACCACCTCTTGATGAAACCAAGAGCGGACCTAGCTTTGCTTATCGAGAACTCAACGTGCAAATTGAAACGTAACCTACGGTCAAAGAGGACGCCTAGGTCTGTGAACGACTCAACGTCCTCCAACTTGTGCGAATCTATAAAGTAATGGGTATGAATGACTTCCTTTTAGAGAAAGAAAGCTTCTTACATTTATTTAGGTTTAGTGTCATATAATTTGAAGAGCACCATGCCACCAATTTATTTAGGTCAGTTTGAAGCTGATGTGATTGCGATTCTAAGGAAAAAGAAGAAAACAGTTTCACATCATCAGCATACATTAAGATCTGGCTAGATTTAATCGCCGAAGGCAAGTCATTAATGTATAGATTAAATAAAATAGGTCCTAAGTGGCTACCTTGAGGTACTCCTGACGAAACGTGGAATTCATATGAAGTGGTGAAGTTAAACAAAACTCTGAATGACCTATTATGCAAATAAGAGCTTATCCATTTCACTAAGTGGGAACGGAAGCCAGCGGCTTGAAGTTTAAAGATAAGTAATTTGTGGTTAACTAAATCAAACGCTTTGCTAAAATCAGTGTATATGACATCAGTGCAAGAGCCATTGGAAAATGCCTTGAAAACCTGACAAGTAAACTCTAAAAGATTAGTGACCGTAGAACTTCCTTTTCGGAAGCCATGTTGGAGTGGAGAAATATACGATTTGATGGCAAAGGCCAAACGCTGAGTCAGAATTCTCTCAAATAGTTTAGGTAAAACACTCAGCTTGGCAATGCCTCTATAGTTCTCCACGAGCTGTCTACTCCCACTTTTGTGGATAGGAATAAGATAACTACTCCTCCAACACGAAGGGAAAACACCTAGATTCAGGGACAAATTAAAAATCTTAGTGATAACACCACAAAGCTCAGTAGCGCAAGGCTTAAGTACACATGATGGAATCCATCAGGTCCAGGCGCACAACTGTATTTCAGAGAAGTCAACCCATTACAAACGTCGTCATCAGAAATAACCAAATTGGGTATTGAAACCGAGTTAGTTATAGGATAAGGGTAATTTGCTGATGAATCAAAACCAGCAGACGAAAAGTTTCGTCGGAAGTACTCCGCAAACAGATTTGAGATTTCAAAATCATCCGAGGAGTCAGAGCCATTAAAAGAGACAAACGAGGGATGTGCAGAAATTTTTCTTTTTGAATTAACAAATTTAAAGAAGTATTTAGGATTAGAAAACAGAGAGGATTTAATGAACTGAAGGTATCTGCAATAATAACGGTGGTTGAGGGAGTTAAATCTATGCCTTGCGGCTGAGTACGCGAAATAGTCTAGAGAAGAGCCACTATTTAAAAATTTCTTGAACAGCTTGTTTTTCCTATTCTTATAATACCTAATTGACGTATTAAACCACGGGGGACACCTACCTCGAGGTCGGCACTGCTTAAGCGGAACAGATGCAGCAATAGCTAGATTTAATGTATTGTAGAACGATGACAATAACCTTTCTATACTCCCGGTTGAGAAGTTAAGCCTCATATGTGAAAGATGAAATTTTAGCAATTCTATATTGGTTTTATGAAAATCATAATATTTGCTGGAAAAGGTTGGGTTTGGACTATTGAGACAGTTCAGCGAACCGTCATTCTTGTGATGAAAAGAAATACACAATGCTGGATGATAAGGATCCTCAGGTAAACTGAAAGGTGGACAACGATTTATATTAATCTCTGGAAAATTGGCAAAGCAAAGATCAAGTAGTCTACCATTACAATTAAAGGTACAGTTATATTGACCTAGATTATGGTCAAGTAATTCACTAAAGAATACTATAGCTCTATCAGATGTTGAAGAAGGAATTAAACAAGCAGAATTATCACTGTTACACCAAGTGACTTGAGGCAAGTTGAAATCTCCCAACACAACGACAAAATCAGTAGGTCTAGACTGCTTGGCCACTTCACAAATGAGGGAAGCCTTCTTCTTATATATGGAGATATCCGAATTTGGGGGAATTTAGGAGCATGTAATAAATAGCTGTTTATTAGGTATTCTCGCTCGAATGGCGATAAATTCGACGTCAGGAGACGTGGGAAATTCAATCGAATAGGACGGGACTGACGCAGATATGGCAATTAATACACCGCCACCAATGCGATTCAATCGGTCATTTCTGAATACATGGAAAGAATTATGGAATAGTTCCGACGAATGTATATCAGGTTTTAACCAAGTTTCAGTGAAAGCAAAACAGAAAAACTCAGTGCTTACTGAGTTTAGAAAAGTCGACCGAATTTTTGAATTTAGGCCCCTAACATTGTGATAAATAAGACATAATGGGCCTGAAGAAACATTTAGTTTTTTGAAGGCGACAGGCCTACAGCATTGGTATTACGGGGTCGATCTCTAGGGATAAATACCTTAATTAAGGATCCTACTGGCCACAGGGGTTTATTTAACAATATTTCACTGTTTTCAGTCGGAACTAGAATTTTAAACGAAGATATTGCTCTCGGTTGAGAAGGAGCCAATTTGAAAATGCTAACGCGCTTCAAGTTGACTGATGGGGCTTTCGCTGCTAGATAGCTTTTTATATTATCTACCGATGTTTCCGGTGCCAGTCTTGACACAAATAATGCCTTCCTAGGAGGAACTGCCGTCAAGCAAATATCATCACTACCTGGAATGGTAGGGTTCACGGCTTGGGAGTTATGAGAAGGGGAAAATATTGACACACTTGTGCGAGAAGCTTGAGCGACATGCCCAGTTTGGTGACTAGTATTCACATTCGAACAGCAGGGAGGGGAAGCGGGCTTACTTTGCACTTTCTTGTTATTATTTTTAGGTGATGGCGTCTGATTCAAACAAACGACGGGACCGGGAGAAGATTCCCTTGCAACCTCGGCATAGCTTAAGACCGACGGACTTGCCGACTTGTTCGTAACAATTTTATTATCGACTAAATCGACAGTGTCGGAAACGATGACTTTCGACGTGGTGTTAGAAGCACTACTACTAGAGGGGATCATAGGAGACGTCCCTACGCTACGAGTAGCTATTTTAGAGGCCTGGGAAGGAGATGAGTGCTCACTATAGCGACACTCATCAAACCTAGACTTTATTTCCTCAAACATTTTCCACATGGAGCCGAGATTTTTACTTAATTTTGAAAAATCATTTTTCGTCTCCGTGAAGAGTCTATAGAAGTCAATGTCCCGCTTTCTACAATCGGGACATGACCAACGTAATCCTTTGGAAGGATCAATAACTGCGTCAGCAGCACGGCCTATAATGCCAGCACACTTTGCATGCCCAAAGCGATCGCAAAGCCAGCACGTAATGAACCTATCAGATTCAGGTCCAGATTTGGCACGACATGAAGTATATAGACACTCCATGTCAAGTCAAGAAGATAGAGATTATGAGAAAAAAGAAGAAAAAACCAAATCAAGAGGAACACTAACTGAATTTTTCTAAAAATTTAAGAAAATTTCTCCGTTACGTTGACACTGTAACAAGAGAAAACGAGAATAAGACAAAACAAATCCAACTAGACTATAAAAAAGAGAGAAAACCAAATCACCGCAATTTTCTCATAGGTTAAACGGTAAATAAAGAGAAGAGAAAACTATAATAGCACCAAAAGAAAAATAAACACGAAAGAGATCTATTATAAAAAACACTTGTGCTGAATGCAAGAACCAAAAAATGCAAAACATCCAAAATTTTAATATAAATTAAGACAATTAAAATTCCTT
>CCAG010002099.1:0-22369 GCA_001077435.1 Glossina morsitans morsitans
TTTTTTTTTTTTTTTTTTTTTTTTTTTTTTTTTTTTTTTTTAAAAAATTTTTTTTTTTTTTTTTTTTTTTTTTTTTAATTAACAACTATACAGAATCGTCAACAAATTAATGGGTAAATAATTTTACTTTTAGATATGTAATGTGTGTGTAGACGTAAGTGTACTTGTGTCTTTCACTCATGGAATGTAAAGAAATTGAAATAAATGAGAAAAACAAAAAATGGATTGATTAAAAATGAATAAATAATTTAATCATCGGTGAACGTAGCTATAATTTCGGCCAGCGATGTGTATGTACCAATAACCAAACCAAGTACGCCGACAACGATAAGGATAAAGTTACCTATTCATAATGTAAAGAAATTAAAATTTATTTATAAGAAAAATAATTCTTTCGCATCTTTCATCATTTTTAATAAATTTAATTTAATTTATTGGAAGAAACAACTTACTTGACAATAACCAAGCTTTGGCAATACCCTTAGTGGTATACCAATGTGTACTGATTTGTATTAGAGCTGGGAAAGCTAAACCCAAGGCTGATAAACATAACGCACCAAATAACGATATAAACAATTCTAAATTTGGTATAGCAACCGCCAGCAAGACTGCAATAAAAAATGCATAGATTTATTTCGAAAAAGAAGCAGAAAAAGATAATTTAAACAATAAAAAAAAAAATTAAATCTGATTTTCCCTCTAAATAGGAGGTGTGTAGACAAATGAAGTACTAGTATTATCTCACTTTCGCTCGCAACACATTTGCGGTACAGAGGTACATTAAAGTTGCATGGATGCATGCAATACGCCGAAGGAGTTCCGATAAATTCATCTTTCATTATATCTAAGCTTGTCTGTCCATTCGTCCGTCTTTTATTATACCAATCGATGAAAAATCTATTTTTTGTTTGTCCGTATGTCCATATATTTTATTGTTTTGGTCCAAGGATGAATGTTATTTTATTCGATTCGGAACGGATTACAACGCCTTATTTTTAAAAGCCTATTACATGAATAACTGTATTGAGCGAAGTCGTGCAGAGCATTCAATAGTGGGCCATGGCCCTGTTTTTCGAAATAGAAACGTGTGTGCGTTCTTTTGTGCCTCCATAAATATCAATATTATTTTCTTAACTTGACGCGTCTTCGTAGTTTTATTACCTTCTCGTTTGGCACGATCACCATCACATTTGTGTACACCTCCGTTCTTTAATAATAATACCTTTCAAGTTCTTTGGTAGTCTTCTAACTTTGCTCAAACGTTTTGTGTGCCATTAGCGGTACTGGGGATTTCAAAATGAATGAAACTATTGATCGAATACTATTGAGCGCAATAGTAAAGAGAAACTTAGACAATCTCGTGTGTCGTGAATCGAATGGATTCACTAAATGTATATGCTTTGATAAGGCGAATAAGGTTTTCCAAGTGTACTTGTATTGATTAGTAATGAAAAAAAAAGAAAAAAAATCCAGTTAATTAATTAGTGCCTCTCGTCTTACTTACATGTCACCAGCACCAATCCGGTACGTACGGCATATTCCCAGAATAGTTTTTTACGCTGTGGTCCCAATTTTTGTGCGACATAATCATTCCAAGTGATATCGATGGCCACATAACATGCCAGGCCGTGCGTTATGAAAATGGCGAACGCTAGCATACCTTTAACACATTGAGCCAAACTAAAATAATTTAATTTAATTTATTTATTTGCTTTACTTTTGTTAATTGCAAATTTTTTGCATCACTCACACATCCTTGCTTGGCAGGTTGAGCGTTATAGAACCTTCGATTTCATGACCATAATATAAATAACCGAATAGACCCATGCCAACATAAAGGAACACGATTAAAGTCATGGCTACGTTAAGTACACCACATGAGCCCCCAAAATGTTTCGGTGTTTTCATTTCGTTTTCCAATGGCAATATAACACCAATCGCTGCAATGATATGAATGATATGCATACAAATGCACGATTAAAAAGATATGTGATATCGATTAGAGGGGAGGGGAGAAACACAAGTGTCTTCTCTTTTGCTGTTGAACCGTTCTTGTCTGAAATTCAACTTTGCTTTGTTTATGAAAAACGCAATTTTATAATTTCCAGTCTGCGAGGCGTTACGGAATCCGCAAAAAGCTAATAACTTTTTCTGACTTGTTATACCCATCACCGAAGAATGAGTAAACATCAGTGACCCCACAAAGTATATATATATATATATTCTTGATCACCATCAAATTTTAATCGATTTAAGCATGTCCGTCTGTCCGTCGGTGTAGTGTCTGTTACAAACATTCTGGTGGACGACAAAAATAAAGCTATCGACTTCAAATTTGGCAAGAAACCTCGGAGATTCTTGCACGCAGACTGGTATTGAAATTGAGCCAAATTGGTTAGTAGAGCAAAATTGCAAAGTAAACAAAATTTCCTTGTTTCCCCGTTACTTGTAAATCACAACAGATACAACAGATATCTTGCAGCATCTGAACAAAAATGGGGAAAAATCGATACGATTGCCAGTAGAAAAAAGTCCAAAAAGAAGTTGCAAAGAGCAGGGTCGACCTATTGTTGGGGATGGGTGCAAAATGCTCTATGGTACCCGAATGTAATTTTCTTGCTTCTTCTATATTTATCGTAATTGCGATTAAAAAATATTACACGACCCTCCGTAACAGTAACAGTTAGTGTGAGGTGCGAATGGTTTATTATAACATATATGTTAATTATATGTAAATCTGGAACATATTGTAGAAAAATCACTAGAAGATTTATGTAATTGTTGATATTACCCTAACGGGAATAAAATGAAAAAAATTTTACAACTAATCCCGATTTTTTTCACGAAATTGGAAAGCCGTTATCGAGATCTCAAATGCAAGATGCACGGACGGATGGATTAAAATCAAATCAATTACGCTATTGAGAATGATTAAGAATATGTTTGTATATATATATATATATATATAGTTCCGGATACAATCGATATAAGTCCGAAACATTTCATTAATCTAACATATCTCCTAAGAGGTAGGTAATGAAATTTGAGAAATTTGCTTTGAGCTGCTTATGCGCAATTTTCAAAATCCGGGTAATCTTTTCTTTTCCTATCTAGAAGAAACGGAAAAACATAGGGCTGAGAATAGAGAATGGAGAACTTACCTTCTAAGGCAAAAAGCACTGTACCAAAAAATAATGGAAAACCATTGAGTGGGGCGAAATCGTCTTTTCCATCAGTTGTAACCGGTTCGCGGAAGATGTAATAACAGATAATGCCAAATGAGACCATGGTTATGGCATTAGCCAATGTTGAGAAGGGAGCCAGATATTTTAAATTGCGCACCCAATTGATTAGAATCAATGGTAACAGTATGATTAACATGCATAGGCGGACATCGACCGGTGTTTCAAGATAATAATCGGCCACCGATTTAATATTTGACGATACGAAGACCACATAAACGCAACAAGTACCTAATTGATAAATTAATAGAAATGTATTAACTAAGTGGCCAATAACGGGCGAACACTTTTGAAATATCGTAGGACCCTCCAACATGGCAGTTTCTGCTACGGCTGGATAATTCATACTGGGTATCTAAAGGGAACAAAAGTGAATCATTATTATTAAAAATAAGAAAGGAAATTGAGAAGAACACGAAAGTGTTACCTTTTTTCGGCGGCATAATTCATATTCGGCCTTAATTAGCTGATGTATGCAATAGGTGCAGATTAGACCTATAATTATGGTACCAAACGAGCCCGTTATATAGCCGGCATTTTTAAAGGCATTTGGCATCGCCAAGATGCCAGTGCCCAATGAACCCTTCAGTAAATGAAATAATGTCTCTGAGTTGCTATAGATAATAGAAACGAAACGTATTATCAATCACACATGCACTTCCTTATAGCGAACAATGAAAAAGAACAAAAGAAAAAAAAAAAGAAAAAAAAAATAAAAAAATGATCTTTTATTTCATAACCTACGTGGTGGGATGTTCAACTTGGCGATTCTCGTACGGATTGTAATCAGCGTCGACGTCTTTAAGAGCTGCCGCATACTTTTCACCTTTCTCACTTAATTCCAGGGAATATTTCTTTAGCGGTTTATCCGTAACATCGTTCACAAATGCCGGATTATTGTGACCATTTTTAGACATTATTATATCAAATAGAACTCACGTCAATGCAACACGAGTTTGTTCAAGGGAATATTTACTCTTGATAAATAACATGTAAAGAAGACGATGATTTTTCATTAGTAAAATTAACTAAAATATATTATAAATGTGTGCTTTTTTTTTTGTTTTCCTCAAGAGCATACATATATATATATATATGTACATCGAGTACATCGGCATATAGAAAATGCACCGCGGACTTTTTACGTCAATAGAGATGAGTAAATACATCTTACTCTTCGCCAGCAAAAAAGAATTTCCTCATCAATCAAGCGAGCTATATAGGATTTATAAAATTGACAATTATCTGTGTAAAGTGAGTGTTTAGTGTAAATATATTTGAGGTAATAATGTCTGTCTATCTGCAAGAAAGTTATTGTGAAATTTATTTATACCGTTTATTCGAACGTTACGGATTTATTTACTTTATCCTATTTTTTTGCATCTTAAAATACTGAGGTTTATTGGATTCAATTATATCGCGATCGGCCAGTTTATCGTTTCTCTTTTCAAGGTTACAATTTTGTAAAAGAAACAACGCAGGATCACAACTAGATCTGTTCGCAGTCTCAAATTGAAGTCAATTTTTTATTACAGGAATGAATATTTAAGTGACTGTCCGTCGTTAGTTCGAAACAATCTTGGATCGGTTATTGAATTTCTATCGAAATTTTTGGAGTGGATAGATGTCTGTCATAACGTGTAAGTTATCGATGAAGAAATTGTGCTCAATTTGTGTGCGCACGTGTCTTGGTTGGTTGGTAGATCATGTCCAACTTGACATCGGGCCGTCAATTAATGTCAAGTGTTTTGTTTGAATTTTTTGCAAATCAAACGGGAAGGCTTAAAGGGCTACAAAATTTGATTTTTATCGAGAATATCTTTCATGCCTTAAAAGATTTGTGTTTGTCGTTATAAATGGAATGAGGAAACTAGTATACCATCATTACTTACTGGTAAGCGTATTACAAAAACAAATAAGAATGCTTTAGCTGGCCAAGGCCGACCTTTAGATACCCTACACGATTTTGCTTAATTAATAATAAATCAAAAATTATATATTATTTCTATATAAATGCATAGTTTTTATAAAACCTTTCATCTCGATGGATGTCCAAACGTCAATGCGATTTAAATTTAGAAAATTTAATTTAATTGTCAAAGGTTTTATTATTTCCGAGTTATATATTAGCCATTCCGTTATAGTAAATCACAAATTGTTTGAGCTGGCTATCATGGGAACGCCCCTATATATATGTTGCCCTCTAAAAAATAGATCTATGTGATCCAAATTCCCTATATTTAATTTACTAAGGACAATTTTTATCGCCTTTTTTTTGTATGGCAAGAAAGTTTTATATTTCATTAGAATCCTTATATGGTTGGGTTAATTATTATGTCAAATCATTATTATAAAGGAATTTTTATCGAAGCGTATTGGAAATTAGACCTTTCCACCATATAAAGATTCAGTTTCTATAGAAACGATTATAAGGCGAGAGATGCAAAATATTGCCCCACCCGATCCACAGTTTTCATACAAATTTCGACGGTCGAAATATTGTTGAATACGATAATACGTGTACAGACAGACAGATGGACAGACATACGGTCAGAATCAAGCTTTGATTCTGATCCGATTGGCATAATGAAAGGTGAGCGTATGTCAAGTCCTTCCTCGTGGGGTTGCAACCGTCCGCACGAGCTTATTGCACCACAAGTATATAAGTGCAAGGTATAGAGAAAGAAGGAAAAACATTTATTTTATACATCTATATACACCTTTATACGTATATGTACATATATATAAATATATGTATATATATATGTCATTACCTATACATACATAGGCATGTATAATAATAATAAAAAGAACTTTATAACATAATCTCAAAATTGATTTGTTCATTAAATTCATTTTATTCGTAATCATGCATATCGGCGATTAGAGTCAACTAACGCTTTAGATATAATTAGATTTAATATATGCGGTCGTATTGACCTATACATTTTCAAACTCGACGACGGGTGCTCAAGATTCGTTTTGAAAACGAAAATGTCGTTTCTTGTTTCTTGCTTTTATTTAAACTTAAATTTAAATTTAAAATGAAATTTTTCGTATAAAATGAAATAACAATTCACTAAAATTTGTTTGTTATGTATGTGAACATATCTAGAGGTATGCAAGCCTGCATATATCATAGATATAGGTTTATTTATCTTTTAGAGAGTGTTGTCTGTTTGTTTTTTTTGGCATCGACATTAACGTTGCTCTGACAAGTGGAAAATACCCGGCAGACTATTGGCCCTAATGATTTTCAAAAGTATGTTTGTATGGCAATGCACGGCCACAATGTTTTTTTGCTGTGTGTTTACAAATTGTTTTTTTTTTTTTTTTTTTTATTAGTTGACAGTGTCATTGTCATTTGTTGCAAGCACGTGTATCTATTTTTCTGTTTATCATTCATACACGACAGTAGTCGTTAGGTTTAATTTTTTTTTATTTTTTTTTTTATTTTTTCTTTTATAAAGAAGAAGAAAAGTTGTATTAAAACATTACATAGTTCATTTATTTATTTATACACGAATTTCATCTATAAAATAAATGAAGAGCCGAATTCAGTTGACTCTTAGCAATAACTCTTATGCTTAGTATTATTAATAACTATGTTATAAAGGATAGTAAAGCGAAGTAAAGGAAAAACAAAAGGAAACAAATTGATGTATAAATCAACAGAGGGGAGGAAAAAAGACAAAAAAGAATATACAAATATAACAGGGAGGTGCACTCGCAGCCAGTACAGATCCGAATTGGGAGTGAACCACTAAGAGTGGGATCCGAAAGGAATGAAAAAAAAAATTCGTGTTCTTAGACCCAAACCTCAATCGAAAGTGTTTTTTATTCACGTTTGTTTTGGGATAAATTTAGAAATTTAGCTGAAATCCTTGCCTAAGAATGTATGATAGTTTTTTGACTTGAGTTCATCATTCGTGCAGGAAATATGAATTAATTTTTAAAATCAATTCAGTTAATGTTTGGTGAATTGATTTAGCAATAGGTTTTCGTACATTTTCCGAAAATTTCTCAAACATTAAGTAAGTAAGTGATAAAAAGATGTTACCCTAATTTCAGATGCTGTGTCTTGTTTTAAAAAAGTTTTCCTATCTCATCTACACATACTTTCCTCCTGTACCCGTCACCGAATGATGGGATTATACTTATTTTGTCATAATGCTGGCAATACTCAGAAGGAAGATTTCGGAACCCCTATATAGTATATAAATTTTTGATCGGTGTTAAATTTTGAATCGAACTAACCATGATATTCAAAGTTCTTGCATGCGCAGGTTGGCATTGAAATTGAGCCAAATCAGTTAAAACGCACGACCGCAGTAGAACATAACCTCAATATGAAAAAAAATTGTATTTTTGCTCGTCACTTGTCAATCGCAATAGATACAACGACAAAACGTTGCGTTTGTATTCTATAGGTGGTCTTGCAGTATCTGTACAAAAATGGGAAAAATCGGATGCGTTCACGCCCCTCTGTTTCTCTAAGCAAAAGCGAAGTTTTCAAACATTTTGTTGTTTCTTGATTTTGTTTTTATGAACGATCCCACTCTCATGTTCATAAGTGTAAAAACTCACCCAAGCTCACACAAAGTTATAAGTGATTTTTTTCACTTTCTTGACAAGATCTTAAAAATTCTTGTATAAATTCTACACATAAAGACGTGTTGTCTTTAATAAGGAAAAAATTGAACGCGCCCACTCATTATTATAGCAATGATATTGATATTATAAAATGAATAGTAGCGAAGTAGGGCGAACAAGATTCGTTATCCTCCGAACAAGATTCGTTATACTGCCCAACATAGCTTTCTTACTTGTTTTAGTAATAAATCTTATATATATGTATATATGTAGTAAATGCTATATATACATATATATATATATATATATATAAATGAACAGAAAGCAAGTAAGAAAGCTATAATCGAATCTTGGCTTTCCCCCTCTACTTGGAATAGATTGTGCTAACTACAAGCTTTTCAATGGACCGAAAATAAATTGTTTCCGGTTGGAATCTTTTATACACAGACGGCTCAAAATCTTCTGGTCTGCCTCCTGCTTGTGCCGTGGCAGATGCTTCAGGACAGGTTCTTCTCAATCACATATTTCACGAAAGTACTTCAACTTTCACATCCGAAGCCAGAGCTATTCTTCACGCTGCGAACCTTGCCCATAAAAACAAACTCAGAACCGTCATTGTTACTGACAGTTTGTCTGTATTACAAGCTATTCGGAATCCTTCGACTTCGAGATGGAGCACCATCAACAAATTAAGGAATATAATTACATCATCCGGCTGAAATATTAAAATGTTATGGGTCCCTAATCATATCGGTTTAGTGGGATGTGAGCAGGCTGATCGTGCGGCGAAGTCTGCTGCTTCTGCACCTCTAATTATGAATGATGTTATGGAAAAGTTGGATCTTCAAAGATACATTGGAGGAAAAGTTAAAGAGTAAATTACAGAAGGAAATCTACGATACCATCATCAACACTACTCTTCTATTAATCCTCAACTAATTCCACCTTTAAAATCCAACAAATGTTGAGAAAATCAAGATCAGAAACATTTCCGAGAATTCGTGTTGGCCATCCATACAATTGCAACTCACCAATGGATCTTGAAGAAGTCTTCCTCCCCAATCTGCAGTTGTGGACAAATTCTTACTTTAAAGCACATTCTCTGCGACTGTCTTAACTTTTCCTTGGCTAGAAGTATTGCATTTGGAACGATTAACCCGTTGGACATTCTAAAATCAGCTTCAGAACAGAATATCAATTCAATATATTACTTTATTAAAACTACTAGGCTCAATATCTAATGTACATTTTTATAAATTAGAGCCGATAGCCTGTGTTGCTAGTGCTCAATGACTTTTTTTTTTTTAGTCTAAGAATTTATTTCATTAGTCTAAAATTCTAATAATAATAATAATAATAATAATAATAATAAAACAAAGTAATAAACAATATATAATAGTGTAAAATAGTGTAAAAATTTTCATTTCTTTTTGATCGAAATTTAACTGCAATTTCAGGATGATCTCAGCATCATCTCTGCCAACCGCGATATCTTCGAAGCAGTATTTCATGCGTATGCAAACGTTATGATAGATAGTATTGCCGTTTATCGATGATGTAAATAAAATTGACTTCCTCTTTTTTTTTTTTGCTCTTCATACACCAAATCACTGAAGCGGCAATGGCGACTTTGTCTATAAAATCATTATAAAATTTCATCGTATGGTTAAATTAAGATAATTCGTTTGATTTCTTAAACATTGTAAACAAATTTCAGATAAATAACATCATCGCCGTAATCGCTAAACAATATGTTATTCTCTTACAACAACGTTGTAATCGAAAACAAATAATTATTTGTTGTCTATTTATCTATTCATTGCCGCTCTAATCAATAGTTTTGACAATAAACATGCACTAAGTAAGATAAATCTACGTAGAGCAAAAAATTAAAAAAAAAAAAAAAAAAAAAAAGAAAACAGCAATAACAATGAATGTGCTTCACTAAGATTTATTAGTGATATTATAATGCCCTACACCACCACTTGCGGTAGAGGGTATATTAAGTTAGTGCGGACATGTGTAACATCCAGAAGGGCTTAAGGTAGGCCCACCTTTTATTCTACCGATTGATTCAGAATCGTAATCTGAATGAATTGATCTAAGTCTGTCTGTCCGTCTGTCCATGTAAATTTGTGTTGAAGCTACAGGTCGCAATTCTTAAGATATCTTGATGAAATTTGGTAAAGTGACTTGTTTTGACCCAAGGACGAACGCTATTGAAAATGATTTGGGGGATCCACTTCTTCGACCACTCCCCATATAACGCCCCATTCTGAAAAGTGGTTATATGGAAAAAAATTGCAAATTTTCAAAATTTCTCGGCAAAAGTGACTAACTAGTAGTATTACGGCATTTTCAATCTATATAATGATTTTTTAGAATAAAGCGTTATACGGGGAGCAGTCCTAAATTCCTAAAATGGGGATTCGAATCATTTTCAGTAGCGTTCATCGTTGAGCCAAAGTATGTCGGTGTACTAAAGTTCATCAAAATATCTTGAAAATTGCAAGCAACAGCTCGCAGACAAAAATGCATAGAGAGATATCAGACGGACAAATGGACAGAGAGGCTTTGATCAATTCAAATTATCATTTTGAATCGATCGGCATAATAAAAGGTGGGTCCATCTTAAGCCCTTCTGCTTGTTACATACGACCGCACTAAGTTAATATACACTGTCGGGTACAATGTCTAGGGTACAATTAGTGTACTATGAAAAGTATAAATTGAAATTAGGACTAAAAATCAATTTCGCAACTATTCATAATTACTTGATAACAAGCGGAATCAATAACGAATATCATCAACAAATGACAAATGAGAATATTTATTGCATCCTACGCGCTGAACGCTGAACGCTCTAACACAAAACACACACTGTATAACGAAATTCGGTGTTCGACTTGAAGTACAGCGGGATAGAGAGCGATAAGTGATCATTAAATTTGCGTATTTCGCTTAGGATATAAATCAAGTCACTAACAAAGTTAAAATTAGAATCAAAAAAAAATTCTTTTACGGGATTCGTGCTAGAACAAAAAATTCGTGTAGAAAAGTGTATTCGTTCCTATTGGCGAAATGGTGTTATTTCAAAATCGGATAAAAAAGACCGTGTAAGAAAAAGAGATGGATAGACTATATATATATGAACACTTTAAGGGTAAAAGATTGTATCTTGTTTACTTTACCTTTGTCGCTTTGTCGCTTGACTCTAATTGACTCTAATTCTTCTTCATTCTATAATGTAATAGTTTAACCCTTAGAGTTAAGTTCGCTTATTCAATATTTGAAGTCTAAAAATATCGTAAAAAACACTTTTTATATGAAACTTTTCATTGGGACTCCTCTTCCCAACTTTGTAATTTAAGCCTTCAATCTTGCAAGTCTTGCTTGCATTTACTTCAATATTCTACTCTTTTTTTTCTTTTCAATTTATGTGTGCGTAATGATTAGTAAAAAATTAAAGTAAAATTTTCGTTCTTTCGGGGATAGGATATTAAACTTAACGAAACGTAAAGTAAGGTACACGATGTGCACGATATAGTGTGTGTGTTGAAAAACATCAATCAAAGATAATCCAAGTAATACTTTTTGTAATGTAATAATTTATTAGAAGATTTCGACACGACTTTGCCCTTCCCCCATTTCCCGTTTTTCCGTTCTTCTTTTCGCTTATTTCTTTTCTTTCTCTGTTAACTTATGTTCGTTCGTTATACACCAAAAATGTAGAGTTTCTAGAGCTGTAAAAAGAAAACAAGATCCACAGACGGACAGACGGACAGAGGGACAGACAAGGTTAAATCGATTAAAAAATTGACTCTGAATCGATCGGTATAATGAAAGATGAGTTGATCTGAATACTTTCTGGGTGTTAGCCTAGTGATGTAGAGTATAATAATTCGCATCGATTTTTTAAAATTATTCTTAAGCGCATATCAGCTAAACAATTTAGTTTAACTTAAACTTTTTTCTTCGCCAAATCAATTAACAAGCAAATCAAGGAAAACCACTTTGTCCGACGTAACGTCCACAATTGTTACACCAATCAACAATCTCTGGCTAAATTATTGGTGGTAATTGGCGATTTGTTTTGCTTTTTTTCCAACATTTTAAATACTTGGTGAACTTAACTTTACACTTTACACTCCGCGTATTAGTATTATTATTATTATTATGGATATTTTTTGTTTTTTTACGCTCTTTATGCCAAAACAAATTTTAATGGAGAAGGCCATCGTAGAGCATTGAACTTTAAGAAAAAAAAGTCCTACAAACTATTTATTGACGAATTAAATAATGCGTAAATATATTTTAGAATTATTTTAAACAAAAACGTTAGGTTTAGTTAGAGTGCAAAGAAAAAAAAATGTTTTTATTTGTTTCTCTTTTTCTTAATGACAACGCATTCGAAACTTTCAACGACGTATCAAATGTAAATAGATGTACAAGAGTAATAGATAGTTGTTTTTGTATTGGGCAAATCAAATTAGAAATGGTTTGAAAGTGATCTAAGAAAAGGCCAAAAAAAGGAAGAAAGAGGAAAAGAAGGAAGAAACATAAGATATCTCTTAAGGCAGAATTTTTCGCCCGCATCAGTTACCATTAATATGTGACGACCTTTGCAGAAATTATCAGCGCTCGTGCGAGACTGAAAAGATCGGCCATCCCATCTATCATCAGCCCTACTTGGTTATTGTATTCTTCACCTTTCGAACTCGAAGTCGATATTCGAACAACTGATCTTATAAGACTTATATGCGCCCCTTGCAAGAAGTTATCTATTATGTATATATATTTTCCTTTTTTCTTATTGTATCTTCCAAGTAGAATAATATCCGATAACGTTTGTCTATAATGAAATATATATTTTATAAAAAAAAAAAAAAAAAAAAAACAAATTGCTCTTTAAACTCTTCAAATCCTGTGTCAAATAAGGCTCGACGTCGTATTTTTCACAACAACCCGCATGTCGAACTGGGCTTCCGCATACCCACAAGTAGATAAGAGTCGTGGCTACCAAGGCGGTTTGGCCACATTTGGTCGTATCTACAGCAAGTGCTCAGATCGTCGAGGCATAAAACTTATAACACTACAAGGCGGCGGCCACCACCTCTTTCTGACCATCACCGTTTTATACGTATAGGGAGCATACCCGGAGTCAATGAATATTCCAATATTATTGAAACTATTTTTTATGTCCTTTTTGGCAAATGCATTGAAAAAGAAATTTAGGCGTGAAAAGAACTAAATCCGCTGCTCTCAGCAGTACATTTGGATTTTTTCAAAGCTTTCATAGCATATAATTAGAAATGAGAGATTCGATAAAGTATTTATAGTTCGGACTAGAGTGCTTAATAGCTTAATTCAAGTTTATCCACATTCATCGATTTGATCGTTCATTGAAAGCGCTCTCAAAACCAAATTGGGGTTCAACTTTGTTTTTTCTGTCGGTTATCAAGTTAAGTTAAACTAACTAACTATTAATTAATTATTAATTATAGGTTATTAATTAATTTAAATATTAATTATCATACTCTTCGCAAATTAATATTGAAAGTGAGTCAAACGACACGAACGTAATCTTGCATTAACTGAAAGCGCACGTGTTTCCAACAAAAAAAAAAAAATTGCTCTCTTTGCTTATTACTCATTTCACATTTCACAATTCACAATCTTCAAGCTTTCTTGGTCCTCCACGCCGTTCTTTGTCATTGACATCAAAATCATTATTTTTAAACATTTGTAACCGAAACCGACAATTGGGATATAATGGGGCAGCAGTGTTTGATGGGCTTCGGTAGGAGATTTTTTCAAATCAAACAGCAAAAGTAATGAATGTCGCATTTGAGCGCATTTTTGAGCGTCTATATTCACTGAATAAACTCAGTAATAATAAATGGGAAACTGTTATGTTATGCAGAGAAAGGTCGAAATCATCTAATTTAACCGATATGTACATTGACAGATACTTCGCATTACTTTATCAATTTCACTTATTAATAGAAGCTAACATGAGTATGCTTTTATTTTAAACGTGGGTTCATGCTACTTTTGTTATACCCTACACCATTTGTGGTATAGGGTATATTAGGTTTGTGCGAACGTATGTAACGCTCAGAATAAGATAGACCTACAATTTTTTATACCGATAGATTTAGAATCATTTTCTGAATCGGTCTAACCCTGCCTGTCTGTGTGCTTATCCGTCTTATTCATTTCCATCAATTCATGTTCGAACCAAACAAAAAATTGCACATACTTTGCGAAAGCGTGTGGCTGAATAACAATAAGGTAGCACAGGTTAACGATTTTGCTGCGAAACGTTTATGCGGATATCAAGTAAAGCATTTAAATATTTTTATTCCATATATTTTCTATATATATACATGGATATATATGTTAAGATACTTTTATTTATAATGTAAATCTTTCTTACAAGGGAAGTCATTTTGCGTATTTAAATACAAAAATTTTATATTAAAGTTCTTTAAAAATGCATGCATGCGCAAATACGCGATACTATATATAATATAATATATACACGGTAATGGATATTTTTCATTGTTTGTTATTTATCTTGAACGTTACGTGTGACTCATATACTGGTTTATTAATGATGATAATGGCTGGTAGTTGAGTCAAAGCGTTACCCCAAATTTCTTTCTTTATTAAGATCATCAATGCAGAAAATATGAAATTTGAAGACATCTCTTGTTTAAACGTGCAATAAATATTGCGTTTTAATCGTATCTTCCTCCTAGATAAAGGTTTCATTGAACCCTGTTAATCCTGTTGCCCCCGTTTAACTTCACTTCATACATTGTATGGAAACTGTATAACGTTCTTAAAGGTCTTGTCTAAGAAATGGGGAAGTTGGAATATAAAAAAAAAAAATCCGCCTGAGTAGCCGAACAGGCAAAGGATCTCATCGAACAACTCCATGGCCGTGGTTTCAAATCTCAAGTGCGTAAAATTTACAATCAAGCCAATAAACTTAGACGTTTGTGCTTTCAATTTTATCTTACATTTTGCAAACCTGTCGATAAGAATTGTGGGCCATATATATACATATGATCATAATATGTGTTTACCATTTTATCCAACCGCCGTTTCAATAAGCATTAGTGCTTTTACAAATCAGTTGAGTTCATTACGACATATGCTGGCTATTAACCAAAGTCTCCTCTACTCTCACTAATTTTTTTAAAATTTTGTTCAGCACCAATATGCCGCAAGAGCCCGCTGCTTAAGCAAAGATATAGAACCGCAGGCACACGCAAGCCTAGATCGCATAATAAAAGATGAAATAAAAAATTTACTGTTGTGCGGAAAAATTTTACGAAATCGATAATCGTTTCTGGAAACTTTATGAAAAATCGAAAACTCAACTGACGTAAATGCTTATTTTACAAGAACATCTACGGCTATGCTCAACGGAGCTTGTAAACCTTCAGATGTAAATTCTATACGATAAGGCAGACAAGCACAAAGGCAAACAAGAAGAACAATTTTTGATTTTAGATGGGCTCCAAAAAAAAAAAAATAAATAAATAAATAAATAAATTTCAATATTCATAGGAATGTAAGCTTAGTTCTTCTTCACTTCACTTCATTCGGGATGCCTTCTTTGCTACTATCTTCCCAAATACTTACTTCTTTTCAAATTTTAATCAAAATTAATCGCGTTTTTGATGAACATTAACAGACAGAAAATCACTAACAGACAAAGTAATGCGTAAAGGAAGCAGAGTAAGGAATAGTGTACCTAAATAAATAAAATAAAATTTTACACCTTAATGCACGGTTTTGATAGAACACGGTACAAATTGCTTTTTTTAATATTATTTCAAGGTTTCGTATAACACGGTTTCGATATAGCACGGTACGAATTAATTGTGTTAGACGAGGGACGGCTGTACTTTCATTGCAATGTTGCAACGTTGCCTAACACGTGATCAGTTTTTTACATGGGCAGTAAATAAATTCATTATGGGCCGTAAGTGGCCCGTGCGCCACAACTTTCAGATCATTGCTGTATGTAATGTTATAAGCAAATTAAATTAGCTGTCCTTGGTGGTCCTTGGTGTCGAGGCAGACTCATTTAAAACAATAATCAATTTACGAGATTGCATTTACTGCACTTATATAGATGGGCTCGTCAATTAAAGTAAAACTTGATTTAAGCATTCGAAATTGTGATGCATTTAAAAAATTCTTCTAATTTCAATTCGTGTAAAAAGAAACTTAAAACAAGCGAACTATATTTTTTTTTAAGTATTCCCTATTATATTGTTTTAATGTATAATACGTGATACATAACGAAGATTTATTAAAAAACTTATTAGCTTATAATTATAATAATTTATTATAATTTATTATAATTAGATATTTAATTAAGAAAATACGAGTTTATTAATTAGATTAATAGCAAAACTTATTTGTGTTTCAAGTTTCTTATATCGATCATGGCCGATAGATGCAAGTGTACTAAATTTGTCCTTCCACTTGATTTGTTTTCAGATTTCAATTCTATAAAGATGAATCGGTTCGTCCGTCCGTCTGTCTGCCTCTCTATTCGTGACACATTGAAAAAATCCTTGAGCTTAGTAAGAATGTTCTTGGTTAAAATGTAGGGATTAAATGATCACACACACAAATATAAAACTTGAGCGATAATAAAATGTCACCCACACATACAAGCCCAATTGTAGTCTGGCATGGAGGTTTATAGGTAGAGAGGGATAAAAAGAGGAAGTAGTGCATTGATACAATAGGAAAGATAATCTAATCTCTAGCATTCGATTGCTGTTCATTAGTCTACCGTTGCCGAGTATAGGTAATAGATATTATTCCTAACGGATGGTTAATTAAGTAGCATATTTATGCAAATTTAAGAAATTCTATTATAATCAAAATGTTGAAATCAAAATGCAATAAGAGATGCAATCCCTATAATTTGCAAAGCAAATTTCTTCAATTCCATCTATATACTATAACTGAAAAGTTGTAAAACGTTAAAACTTTGAAAATAAATTTATATATAAATCAAAAGACTGCAAATCTGAGAATTGTGAAAATTAACAAATAAGAAAATTAAATCCTGTCGGGACCGAATCTTTTGTGCCCAACACCGTTTATCCCAAAATAAGACAAAAGAAGTAAAAGAAGAAGATTCTTATGTTCTATAATATGGAGTGGGCGCAGTTGAGTAGAGGCATGTGGGTGTCCTTTGAAAAGTTTAAGTCAATTCCAAGTTCTTTTGCAAATTCATAGGCAGCATATTTATTTTCGCTAACGGGAGAATGTTTACTACAAAGTTGCACAAATTGACAAATGGACAGACGAACAGGCGGGCATGTACCCCTCATCCTTCGGTGATGGGTATAAAAATATATGTAAGTTACCCGATATGATATAGGAATAGGATACACTCAGTGAATAGATCTTCGTTTTATATGTCGTCCTGGTAGATGCTAATTGTTCTGAGTTTCTAAAAGTTTTTGTTTAGGACCGCTCACATTACTATTTAGTTTGCTAACGAATCAACAGAGATGTACTTCAGACAGAGACTTTTATGTGGTTCTCCTGTAGTTACTTAACAATCTTTCTTCGATCACAACTGTAGTATAATATACCAGATCAGGTTCGTTTGGCTTTCGTTCGGTAACTTGGCTCAACCCTTTCAACCTGCTTTGGTTCGAAGTTGCCCCGCCTGTGACTCACTTCGTTCGTCACTTTTAGTTTATTAGTTCGATGTTGTTTATAGTCTTTTTAGCGAAAGTAAAGGGTGCCACGAGATAAACCGACAGAAAAATATGAATACCATTGAGATTTTCTTTCAGCTATCTAGGTTATTATCATGACAATTCTACATTGGTGGCAGGCGCTGGAATATCTGTGTAACTGTATAAGAATGTTTGATTATCGGTTTTCCAAACTAAAAGATGTGTCGTAAGTGACAAACTGGATCTCGCATCATTTTTTCTAAGAAACTTATCTCTAAAAAAATATCACGATCATTAGCAGTGCGATGGCACAAAATATTAAGAAAGACGAACAAAGAGAACCGACTCAAACGACACATCGTGTAATTCAGATTCGATTAAAATCTACCTTTTCACCTTTTTCTTTCAACAATCCCGAAGACGAAAGAGGAGTTAAAATGTTTGTTGACATTCCTTGCCAAATGCATTAAATAAATATATTCCTTGAGGAAGTACAGCGTGAAGCAATCCGTTTTACACTAAAAGGTATCAGAGCTACGACGAGATATGTGCTAAGGCAATAAGGGCCCTTGCTAAGCTGGGCGTTATGTTATTGACTTTGATTTACAATTCAATGTTGAGACTGAGTCATTACCCAGATCAATGGAAACGCGCTGATATAATGATGGTATCGAAACTTTTTACAAGACTTAAAATAAATCTTTGAAACACATTTTCGAAAATCTTTGAGAATTTGCTGCTACGACGACAGCCGCCAATATTCAATTTAAGTTTTCCCATAAGCGTAGTGCGCCTGAACGATGTCATCGAATCGTAGGAGAAGTAAACAATGCATTAGAAAATAAACAATTTTACCCAACTCAACGAGTTATCTGGTATTGATTTGCTGAGTCACAGCAGACGAAAACAAACCAGACAAGTTCAGTAGTTCTCTGGAATGTGAAGCAAGCTTTTGATGGTGTCCGGCATCCAGGACTTCTTTTTAAATTGAAAAACAACTTTCCTCCTCCTTTCTAATCAGTTTTTCGTTCTCGTATTTACTAAATCATTGCTGTAAGCAATGAAACAACAGACGTTTCTGAAATCAATCCGATAGGGCTCTGCTCTGCACTACTTTCTCGGGGGATATGCTGTTGACTGAACATGTTACTGTCCCTATATATGCGGATGATACGGTTATAACTGAAACCTGAAGCCTCTTCTTCGAACATATCTTAATACGATGCTTATATGACTGAAGAAACGGAACATATGCGTAGATACGTTCCGTCTACATCTGCACCCATCACACCATACTTTAAAGAAGGCGATTGCTCTCCCGTATCTCGTAATGGCGTCCAAATTCCTGAATCGAACTGTATTAAGAACTTAAGTAGGCATCTCGCCGGAAGACTGATGTGCAAAAATCACATAAGGGCAAAGAAAACAAATAAATAAAATGCATTTGGAAGTAAGAACAAAACGCCTATTGGTCAAAAATCAAAGTCAAGTCTTGGAAAATGCATTCTTATTATACAAAGCAATTCTGCAATCCATGTGGACATGTATATAGGCGCATACAACTTTAGGGTACTGCCAGCAACTCCAATACTGAAATTTTTCAGCGTTACCAATTTAAAACGCCAAGTTTAATCAAAGGACCTCCATGGTTTATGACGAACAAACATCTTCACAAGGATTTAGGCATTGCCCCAGTAAAAGATCCCTCAACTTAATTTCTCGATATCTTGATCGACTTAAAATTTGGCTGAAACATTGAAAGGCTTCGTCAGCAGGTTGATATTGAAAATGGGAAAAATCGATCGAATGGCACGCCCCCAGCACCAGGTAAACTGAGAACACTTCTGCTTTTCAAAAAGAATAAAAAATGGGTTTTTTGCTCATTACTCATAGCAGATAAATGTACAAAAAGTTGTTATAGCACCTATGAAAAAAATTTAAAAAAAAGACCACGCCTACCCAAGGTTATAGCGTATCAAAATTGAATTGTTTTTTCAATACCTTTATAAAGCACAGAAACAAGCTTCAAAAACCCCATAAAGTATATGAATTCTTGGCCAGTTTCAAATTTGGAATGCATCTGAATATGTTTGTCTGTTCGTCTGTCCATCTGTCTCTTTGCGCAACTGTGTGGTATTTGTAGAAAGCATTTTCCCCGCTATAAATTTTCAAAAGAATTTGGAAGTAACTTAAACCTTTCAAAAGACATGCCCACAACGCCCACACGCCTATGCGACGAAAAACTTGTCTTTTGAAAATCAAAGAAATCAACTAGGATAACGGTGATGGGTAAAGCTAAAAAGTTTTAGAGCACAAATTAAATTTTCTATAGTAAATGCAAAGAATTCAAAAAATTGCACTGAAATCAAGAATGAACGACATAAGCAACACTGAGCTTAAAAATTTATTGTTAAAAATTTATACTTTATACTACTAAAAAAAAAAACAAAACCACATAAAAACCATTAAAGAAAAAAAAACAAATTCTTTATTACCCTCAACGATATCGAAAAAGACTCCACATATAAGGAAGCGCGAAGTGAGTTACTAAAGATAAAAGAGAAAAACTTGAAAGGTTTAAAAAAATTCTTGAATAAATTTAAAAAGAATTGAAATGAAAATGATCACTGCAACGAAAGAAAGTGAGAAAAGGGCCATTAAATTGGAATCGCAATCGTGTCAGCTTGAAACTGACTTGATTAGTTTGGTTACAAGGTGCTCGTTAAATTTTATGAAATTAAATCTAGAAGAATGCAAGAAGCTTTCTTTCTTAAGAAGGAAGCCATTGAGTACTGAGTGTTTCATTGACTCACACAAGTTGGAAGACATTGATTCGTTTATCGATTTGGGGTTTCGGTTCGATCGACGATTGCGTTTTATTCTGCACATTGAGTTCGCTTTAAGTAAAGCTAGGTCCGCGGTTGGCTTCAATAGGTGGTGATTCAAAGAGCTGAACGATCCTTGCATTACAAAAAAGCTATACATGTGCTTAGTTAGACCAATACTTGAGCACGCCTGGGTTGTGTGATCTCCCCCCTGTAGGTGTTATGTAGATTCAATTGAAGAATCAGTTCAAAAGCAATTCTTGCTGTTTCTCCTAAGGAATTTGGTTTAGCACCCACTTGTTTCTTCGCCTCCTTATGAAAATAGGTTACTTCTGTTATCCTTATGTCGCCTTCTTAAAGGTACTACCGATTCGTCCACGTTACTTGGTGAGATAAGCTTTGATGTCCTTAACCGCTTCTCTAGACACTTCATATTCATTAAGCTGAGTCGATGTAAATAGAATTATGAGTTGTTTAACCCGTTTAGAGTTCTTAATCCAATCCAATATTGGATTCTTTAAAGTCTATCAAAACAATTTTGCTTAATACGCGCGATTTTCCTAAGCCGTCTTTAAACTAACTTTTAACCTTAATATCTCGTTATGATTGGAAAAGTAATTGGTGCTGATTACTGTATCGGTTGCCAAGCTGTTGCATGTTTGCGATGGCTTAGAGGTTCACTTGTAATTTGGTTCTGCACTGGTTGTGGGTGTGCCTCTGTGCTAGTTGTGTACATGCTTTTTTCTTATTTATTTATTTTTTTTCCTTACTTCTTATGTACTTTATACTAGTTTTTAATAATATTTAGTACAAGATTTACTTCTAAGACTCGAAGAGAATTGAATTCGACTATTAATTTATTTTCGCTGGGTTTCATATGTAAGTAAGTAAAATGAAATATATTTCAATCGAAAGGCGATCTTAATGAAAAGTATGTTATAGTAGTACGGTTAAGGTGCAGAACCATCGTTTCAATTGTGGAATTAGTAAAAAGAGTTATTAAAAGTTCATCATACCCATACAAATGTAAAATGAAAATCCATTAAAAAAGAGGTGGAATTTCAAGAATTTGTCCGGGGTTGGGAAAAAATATCGAGAACATTGGGCATTGCAAAAAAAAAAAGGGATTGAACAAAAATATTTACCAAAAGGAATGCTTAAGGACTTTAAGAAATTGCATAGTACAGTATGATGCGGTAAAATGGAATTAAGTTGCATTGCAACTTCTCTGGCAAATTCTGGAGATTTAAGAAAAAAAGTATTCATCTTACTTAACTTATTAGCTATAGACTATATATAGGATTTTAAGTTTGGCGCGTTTCTATTGATTAAAGGAATTATGCAAAAGTTGAAGGATATGCGAGTCAGTGATTTCGATCGATCTAGTGATTACAAGAAAAGGAAAGTTAATTAGCATTCGGTTCGAGAAGGCAAATAAAATTTTTTGAAAGAAATTTTTTTTTGGAAAATTTGAAGAAATTTCATACGATAGAGTAAATGAATGATTAAATTAATTCAGTGGCTTATGATGATTTATTTGCTAAATCGAAAATATGACAAATTTATACAAAATATGTCTAATTTGTTGTCGTTCAAGCGCGACTACATCTGCACAATAAACAATACATCACAACAACAAATACAAATTGAAACAAATGATATAACCGGCATAATAACAGTTTTACGTCTAACTGCGTATAATCATTTGCAATGCGATGACCTGCTGTGAGGAGATGGAACGCGTAATTGTTTGTTTTTGTGTTTTTGTGTTTTTTTTTTGCTTTTTTATGATTTATAGAAATTTTGTATTTAATGCAAGCTTCCGTTTCCGTTGATATTGAAATTAAAACAAAACAACAAAAAAAATTAATAAAAACAATTATGGTATTTAGTAGAAGATCGTTTTAACGAGCTTCTATAAGATGGATAACAAAAAAAAAAAAAAAAAAAAAAAAAAAAAAAAAAAAAAAAAAAAAAAAAA
>CCAG010002100.1:0-13921 GCA_001077435.1 Glossina morsitans morsitans
AAAAAAAAAAAAAAAAAAAAAAAAAAAAAAAAAAAAAAAAAAAAAAAAAAAAAAACAACAGGAACACACACAAACAAACAAAACAAAAGCAACAAAATTTGGAATTTCTAGTAAACTAAGTTAGACTTAAACTTACAGTATTAAATGCTGTTCACTGAAACCGGTTTTAGTTAGAAAACAAAAAAACAAAAAAAAAAACAAAAAACTGTCGCTTTTTGGTTGTTCAGGTAATATGTCAAATTTCTTTTGTTTATTGTTTTATAACTGCTTTTAAGTTTTAATTGTTTTGTAAATTTTGCACTTAATGGCTGACTTGTTTTAAACTATATACGTATTTATTTATTTATATATACACAAGTATTGAAATATTTATTTTCTTCTTAACAAATTCCACAGAGCATATGCAGTTTATTATTTTGGTTTACAAGATTTTTACTTTACATATGATTTGGTTTTTCTTGCATTTACCTAAGATTGTTATGTATGTTAGTTACACTAATTATTTATTTATTTATTATTTTGCGGTCGCTCTTTTTGCTGCTGTTGTTATTGTAAATTGCGGTTATATTTATTATTTTTATACGGTATATAATATCTGGTTCACTTCGCTGCATATAAGTGAGTTATGTGCGTTTTGGCCGCCCGTTAACGACTAAATCCTCATGCTCAGTGAGTTACGAGTTTTAAGCAAAATTACAGAACTAACCAAGCCATACAGTTAGTTAGCCAGTCAGTTAGTCAGTGATCAGATTTTTTGTTTGTCCAGCTTGCCTGTCTGCTGCATGCTTACTGACTTTGCTATCACTGCCAGCGACAGCAGACGACATTAGTAGTTAACTCAATCAGACCAGACCTGGTGTTATAAAAAGAAAAAAAAACTACACAATCAAACGCTTAGCATATTCTGTGACCTTTTTTTTTCTATATACTTTTTACTTCTCTCTCGTTTAACTTTAATTAAAAAAAAAATAAAAAAAAAAATAAAAAAAAAAAAAAAAGAATATATGAAATTGTCTCACTTTCGATGATGATAAATAAAAAAATATAAACAACAAAAATAAATAAATAAATAATATTAGTACTAACGTCACTAAAAGAGTAAAAAAATAAATAAATCTCAGTTCTAATCCAGCATTTTTTCAATTAGTGCTACGACAATGAAGTAAAAATGTGATCGATGTCCGTTAACTGTTTAGATACCGATCATGATAAGATATGTTTCAGATTCATTGAACGATACGTTAAAAAGGGTATTAAAACAAAATATTTACAATTAAATTGTTCAGGTTTATAGATAAACAAAACAAACTGACGCGTTAACTATGGAAAGATGTAGATTGCTTCATACTTGAATGCTGAAGATTGCATTGCATTGATCGGCATATCAACTTCAAATTGTTGTCAATTTTATTGTTTTTGAAGGACGAAATATGTTCACAAAGTGCCTATGAGCTTAAATGACATCGGGAAAGAAAACGCTGTCCATTTCTTCATAAGACAGATAGACAATTTATTAACAAATGCAGAGAATGCTATTATATAGGTGTCGGGGAAAATAGGCCCTAACGACATTCGCACGTGGAAGTTGTAATGAAATCGGCTCATTAATGCTAGTGACCATATACTCCCACTTCTCGAATGGAAAAGAGAATAAAAAATAAAAAAAATAAAAAAAAATAATGCTCAACCTTAACTATCGCCTCTATATAATATCGAAAAACTTGAAGACAAGTGTTTCTTATCCATGAAAAGAACTGGTTTAGTTTCCAACTGTTTTTTTCTTATCGATTCAACAAACCATTCGGAGCGACATTTTCGTCTATGCATTTGGATTTCTTTTACATACTAAAGCGCATTTACAATCTTTTAATTATTACACGCAAGACGAACGAATTGTTTCGTTGTTTGTCAAAATGAGACGATCCGTTCAAGTGAACTTCATTTGCATAGAATGCATAGTTTTTTAAAAAAAGCTTCCTCCTATCTAAGTATGCAAAAGTATGGAATCATGATAAGTAATTCATTTCATTTTTAAAAAATTTACTCTAAAGCGGAATTCAGGTGTTTACTTGAGCAATCAATTCATTATTTTTCAAACCATTATACGCAACAACAAATTGTGTTTCGATTATAAGAATTCGTTGGAATCCGAGATTACTGGATAGTTTTTCGTTTTGATGATGAAACCTAGTTGATGGATAGATGAAGAGGCAAATAGTAAAATCACTCGTTAAAATTAATTTTTATCAGAATTACTCATCGATTGCTAAAATCTAAAAGCAATCTAAGAAATATTATTATATATATATATATATATATATGATGGAAATAAATGCAAAGAAGTGGACAGATAAACGAGAACCTCTATTTGTCTTTCTAGTTAAAGAGCTGCTCTTAGCGAACACTTGTGAATAGGGTATTAGCGCGTTCTTCTCCTCAAACATTTTCCATCAACATAGTTTTGCTCTTCAGTGTATGTAGCAGTAGTACACACAGTTCATTGAAAATTATTCGTTTGTGTTTTCATTTTTCTCATTGCTGAGCGAATGTTAGCTGCATGTTATTTGTCTGTGAATGATGTCCGTAACGATGATGTCTGACTGTGATTCTCAATGTGCGAAAATCCACACTTGTTACTTTACTTATTTCAGTCAGTTCGTCCTCTTTCCTATTATTATTATAACTTATTATAACCTATGTAATTTTTTTTATATATATTTGATGTATATATATATATATATATATATATGTTTTTTTTTTTAATGAGGTGATAAAAGTAACAAAATTAGAAATTCGTTCAAGTGGTGACAAAAAGTAGTCAAAAACAATTTGTTATGAATTTATTTAGAATGTTAAGTTAATGCTGAAAATTTATGCATGCCTGACTATATGGTTGATTCAACACACACCACCTACATTTAATAACATATGTTATACAAAAAATACTCTGAAGATTTATATAGATTTATATGCATTTATATATATATATATATATATATATATGTTTGATTCAGACAGGAAAATCGTTTAAAATTACGGCAATTAACACAGTCGAAGGCTATTTATTTAAATAATTTCATTGAAATTTTTATAACGTTTTCTGGATTCCTTCCTTAATTAAGAATGTGTTTCGCAAGTTTGATCTCTTATGGAATATTGCACAATCCTATAAAAACAATTCTTTTATTCAAAAAAGTATGTTTTATATAAATGGTATCGCGACTCTTATGACCAACACGACGCTGTAAATATTGTATTTGTCACTTCGTTGGTAATAATGTATGGTATTCTGATTTGATTTGGCTTATCTGTGTATTCGTACATCTGTCCATGCTTCCATTCGACTCTTTGCACTTGAGCTTTTCTGCCAATCTTTGTTCAGAGGTGGAGAGGTCTTCGCCAGTTTGTCCATATGTCGGCTTTTCTCTGCGCTTGTCTATGGGCGGAAATTTTAAGATCGGAAAATTTACTATAACGTTCGAATCGAGTTATTAAGTGTTAATTTTCATAGGTGGCTTATCCAGGTAGAAATTATAAAAAATCGGGAAATACCAGTGTACATAACGATGGAATTCGATGGTTTTGACCTTTTTCTATATATTAGAACGATCACGCTAATCATGGAGCGCTCACAATTCTTCTTCTTCCAAATTCATTATATTTGTTGTTTATTTGGAGAAATCGGCTGGCCATCAAACACGTTTAGGGGCGAGTTATGGTGATGATACTCCATCATAACCCAATTGTCAGTTTCGTTTCCAACGGTTTAAATGTAACGACACGAATTGACTGAAATTTACCATTTTTTGGCCACTTGTTGCAAGACTTGTCCAGGATGCACTGTTGCAGTTCGAATAGGAAGTTCTGCCATACCCGGCGCCTGCTGATTACCACTTGTTCAGATCGGTGCAGCATGGCTTGGGTGGCTCGCGAGTCAGCAAAATTGAAGAAGTGCGAAAATGGGTCAGTGGGTGGATCGCTGCCAAACCAATATAACTTCTTTTGACATGATATCGCTATGTGGCCAAAACTATTGTAAAATGTTAACTAACTCAAAACTAACGCAACCTTCTAATAAAATAAACGAAAACTTATGTTCGACTTAAGTAAACCCTTTCATATTAATATTCACCTCGAACTTGCGTACGAAATTTGATTGGAGAATACAGTGAATGTATGGTTATTCCATATATTTCGTACTTCTTGTTATATGCACACGTGATAGATTGCGTTTGTTTGTTGAAACAAAGTTTTGAGCTCTTACTTGCGGCTTTTCAACAGGTTGCAGAAGTTCCGGTATATAGGGCCGACTTTGCTGTTGATGTTGCTCACAACTATATTTATTATTGCAATGTATTTGTATTATGTGAATAGTAGTGCAAAGTAGATATACACAGTATAGTTAAAAATAATATTCCCGCTCATAATGGGGATGGAATTCATTAGTTCAAAATGTTGCTATATATAAGTAAATAAAAATAAAAATATTGATCGGACGCTTGGTGGTTTATAGGAATGGTGAGAGGCTTAGCCCAAGAATAGTTCCAAGGTAATCATAGTTATTTTCTGGGTTCTTAGTTCTATTACTGTATTCTATACTTACCGTTAAAGAATGGAAGTATATCGCTATTTTTTATCCTGTTATACAACAAGAATTCGTATATAATTCTAAAAGTGTAGTAAGGCGTAGTAAAGCGTAAAAAAAAAGATGATAAAAAATCTATACCATTTTTAGAGAGTAACTTGAAAAGTACGTCTGCCGAGCATTTCACGTCATTTTGCTGACTGTAAACAAAACTGAACCCTTACCGATTATATTGAAGACGGTGGACGGACGCCCAAAAGAAGTATTCTCGATAATCGAAGAATGAAGTTGGATGGAAAATTTTGTTGACATCCCCAAACATGTCGAATCGTCCAGACCTTGCTTCTAACGATTATGATATGGTTGCAACTATCTGTAGCCTGCCTCAGGGAAAAGGGAAGAAGATTTGGTTTAAATGTTGCGATCATTACAAAAACTGAAACGGACTTTGAATGTCTTGAGAAATCGTTCTATCTTAGAGAAGTGTTAGACTGCTTGTATCATCCTTGGAGAAGAATAAATTTGAATTTGGCAAACAAAAAAAAAAAAAATTGCTTTCTTATTTAATCCCGGAGAGCATAGGTTGTTCATCGGCTATAAATGATTTGCCTTAATTTAAACCTTGATAGGAAGATTTATCAGGATCGCGGATCAGATCTATAGCTTATTACAATAACAAGCCATAGATTCGTATTGGATCGAATCTTTTGTATCCATTATCTCAAGTAATAAATAAAAGATGAAAAATATTATGTGAATTGTGGAAGGGGGGGAGAGGGGTCACTTAAATAATTGCGAAAATTTCGAGCAGTGATACGACAGTGTCAGACATATTGATATTATCTTAAAATCGATTCCAATCCTAATTCAGAGTTTTTTTCTTTGGCACTTTCAGGGTATGATCGTATCCGTTGCTTAAGTCGCCAACTGAGAATAATATATGTACCAATGGAACTGTGCAACAGTTTAACAGTCGTTGAACAGACGAATCAAAGAATGCGTTAACGCATACCAAACAAAGAATGCACTTGGAATGTTACTCTGATCGAGAATATACGTATAATTGATTCAATATTTTGTGGAGACTATAGGCACAGCGTTGCATGCGGTGAGGGGTATTGGAAACTTTTTTCCAATTGACGGACATCGAAAATTTGCTCAATCTTTCCTATTTTGTTATTTCATATAAATAAATACTTTACAGGATAGAAACTAGTGACGTAAGAGTGTAGTAAAAAAAGTCACTACACAGTATAACATACAACGTTTTATTGAATGCGTACAATACAAACACTATGTCTATTATTCATTAATCTCTGTTTATAATTAAATCGAGTGAAAAATTAATAAATTCATTATAATAAATAATATGTTGCGTTTACGTAAGCCTTCAACGGAATGTTATAAAGTAATTCCTAGGAATTGGAAGCACATGAACTTCTCAACAAACGTACAAACATAGTATTGGAAAAAAGTCTCTTCTAAACGAAAAGTAATAACAATAATACAACGAAAGACATTTCTTTCCATACACATCGTGTTTATTAATTCAAAGAAATGAAGTGGGAAGCAAGTTCAGTAGTCTAAGTACTGACATTTAATATACGTATTAATAATTTATCATTAATGCTAATTGAAATGAAAGTATGAATCAGATGAAATAATAATGAGTAAAACTAATCGTGAGAGAGTGTGTGCATTGAAAAGTGAACAAAAAAATTCACAGTTGTAATGTTAAGTATTTTGCAGAGGAAATATCGTCGGTAACTAACTTATTGGCATAGATGGTATAGAGCTAAGTAAAGTTGGGTGTCTTTGCTTAAAAAAGGTCTTTTCACATGCCCATCATCTAAGGAACGGCGTACGTTCATTTCGTTGAAACGTTCGGAACACTCAGAAGGAAACTTGAGAGATGCTACGAAGTATGTACATTCGCGATTAGTATGAAAAGGTAAATGCATGTAAGCATGTTTGCCTGTGGTAGGCGTTGTTTTCTCCCCCGGGAATAAAGATAGTGGTTTTAAATTTATCAAATATGTTAGAAGTTTGTGCATGCAGGTTGATTTTGAAAATGGGCCAAAACAGTCACCAGAAAGCGAAAACATAAGCTCGCGGCCAGTATGATGTAAAGTGAGAACAACTTTGTCGCGTATTTTCCTCATTACGCATAAACTGTAACGGATCGAGAAAATGAAAATTTCTACGTACACTCGAGCCGCGATCCTACGTAACTGTACAGAAAAGGAAAAAATCAGTCACGACTAGAGCATAAATGAGGCCAATTCCTTTTTCTAATATCATTCTTCAATGGCTTTCGTGGTAAAATATCGAAAAGTGTGCCTTCTTTCCACGTCAAGGCCATGAGTCCTTGTAGGAGAGGTGACGTGATCCGAATTTCGCAAAACTTTCTTTTCTTGCCAAAAATTTTGCTATTTTTATAAGATCTGAAATCCGCAAATTTCTATAGTCAAGTTACTCTTATGAAACAATTTTCATTAGAAAGTAATAGACACTCGGGTCTTTTGCCATATAAAGGTAAAAAAAGCGAAAAGTTCGAAAAAAGACCTACCTAGTCCAAATTTGATACAGTTATCTTATCTCTTATCAAATTATTATTATGGGTTCACTTTCATTATATAATACTACAGATTACAATTCATTGCGACATAAGGACTTACTTTTTATAAGAACGTGTTAAGGAGGGGAGGGGGGGTGCAAAGAATGTTCCCATCCCAACTGCGTCTTAACAATTTCGAATTTTTTTCATGTAACGTTTTTTCACAATAAGGAGTTAAAAGCGGTCTGGCGACAAAAACGGTTCCATTCTATACATTTCCAATACAGTTTGTTGTTGGACCGAAAGCCATCAGCATAGCAAATTTCCTTAAAATATTTCAGAAAGTGCAATTCGACGAATATAAGCCATTAAGCGAACAAATGGACCAAACACACAGGTAGGCTTTAATCGACTCAGAAAATAATTCTGAAATGATTGGTGTAATTAAAGATGGGCGTACCTTAAGTCTTTCTGGCTTTTACATGGGTCCGCAAAAATTTTAAATTTCCTTAAATAAAAGCTTTCGTTAGATATACAAAGGAAAATCTTTCAAACAAAAATTAAATAAAAAAAAAAGAACGATAGGGAAGAGTAAGTAATTTCTTTTTTTATACCCATCAACGAAGGATGAGGGGCATATTCATTTTATTAAAATATTGGCAACGCCCAGAAGGAAGCATCAGAGAGCTCACAAATTATATATATTCTTGATCAGCATGAAATTCTAAATCATGTCCGTCTTTACGTCTATCTGATATAAACATCCCGCTTGGCCGCGAGAATGAAGCTATTGACTTCAAAGTTGGCAGAAACATTGGAAGTTCCTGCATGCAAGCTTGCATTGGAAATATGTCAAATAGGCCGACGCACACGCTCACAGCATCACGTAAACTGAGAACACCTCTGTTTCTCAAAGGGAGTGAAAAATTGGTTTTTTACTCATTACTCACAAACTATAGTAAATAAACATACAAAAGTTTGAACGCATATTCTATGGGCGATGCAGTAGCATTCGAGCACAAAAACGGAAAAAATTGACCACGCCTACCCAATATTATACAGTATTAAGATTTAATTATTTTTTCAATACCTCTATAACACGCAGAAAGAAAACCCCCATAAAGTATACAAATTCTTGGCTAGTTTCAAATTTTGAATGCACCTAAGCATGTCCTCCTGTTCGTCTGTCCATTTGTCCATTTGCGCAACTTTGTAGTAAACAAGTTTCCGTTAGCGAAAACGAAGATATCGCCCACAAATCTGCCAAAGGATTTGGAATTGATCTAAAATTTGCAAGGGACACGCCTACAACGCTCACACGCGTATACGGCAATAACTTTCATTTTGAAAATAGAATAAATCAACTGCGCCCACTTCATATTATAGAGCATGACAGTTTTGTTACTTTTTGGGGTAAACGGCGATGAGTATAAAAGATTCGGTTCCCACAAAACTTAACTTTCTTACTTGTTTTTTATGCTACAAAAATTATGAATGACAATTAAGTAAAAGTAAAATGAATGGAATATCAAGGTGGGATTGGTGTATTTTCTATAGGATTAGCTTCTATTTAATAATATATGTCAAGAAGGGGATAACACGTATGTCTTTTGCATCTGCTATTGCGTGTTATTTCTTTACTGGAAGATAACATTAATTGCTCTGAAAAGAGAAACGAAAATTAATTTCAGTTATTTTATATCATAAATGAATTTCATTACAATTTTTAATCACATGAATAATAATGACTTTCAGTTGACTTTTACATTTAAAATAAAATAAAGGAGATATGTGATTGACTTCACCATAAGCTTCACTTTCTTTCAATTGCATAAATCAAGACGGAATATATAATAAAAAATTGATATAAGAGAAGAAACTTAGACGTTTTTCCACTGCTACGTACGTAAAAAAACAAGAATTTTTCTTTTGCTTGATATCAAAAATATATATAAAAAAAAAAAAAAAAAATTGTGCTCACACGTGCATGTATGTGCGCGTCATCCGAGGCGTAATTCAGTAAAGCATTTCATTTCAATCGAATAAACTAAATTTAGATAACTGAACATTTTGGATTTATTTTATGTACTAACACTTTACCGGTTTTCTAGTCAATGACTTGTATTAGGGAGACTGTTTTTCTTTTTCTTTACGCTGCAAAAAATAATTGCAAAATACATTTACATGTGTTTAGCATACACGGGCACATAAATTATAAATACAAATACGTAATAAATCTACAAATTTTAACACACAAATTAACATAACAGGTGTACAGAGAGACAGATGGAGAAACAAACATACAAAGTAAAATGCGTGAACTAGCTTGAACGCAGCTCATTTAAATCAATCAAATATTCGCAAGGAAAGAATGCGAATGGAAAATAATATTCACGTCGATTTTCGAATCTTGTTTATTTATCGCTTCCAAGTAAATCATACATAAAAAATATCACACAGTCTCATTTAATTCAATCGTGCATCAACGCAAGGGATGAGGGGTATATTTATTGGTGCCGAACCGTTTGCAATACCTAGAAGGAAGCTTTAAAAATCGCACAAAGTATATATATATATATATATATGTACTCGTGGTCCGCATCAAACTCTAAATCAATTTAAGCATGGCCGCCTTTCTGTGGATCTGTGTGCGGTTGGTACTGAAAGTTAACCAAATCGGTCAAAGGACTCGCCAGTGGGCATAGTTGGCGAAAGGATACGCCCACTGTATAATGTCGGGTTTCGGTGTTCTTTTTGTTCGTTACGGATAGTCTACCCGACAGACAGTCGATATAAATTTCCACTTTTATTCTACAAAAGCCATGCCCATGCAGCCATGCCCATGCAATATTATAGAGAATGAAAATTCAGTTTTTTCCTTTGTTGTTAGCCTTTTTCAAGACAACGGTAATGGCTATAAACTGAATGGGTCTCAGCCGAATATAAGTTTCTCACCTGTTTTATTTGAAGCTGCTTCGATCATCTGGTGCTTTTTATCCAACAAATATGTTCGAGAAATGCATGAGCAGAAACCCTTATGGAGGGAGGCGGACGATCGAAACTTTCTTACCGGACGGCTCTGGGCTATTCCACGCCCTGCCCCTGTAGGTACGATCTCCTTTGGCCCACAAATTTCTGTGAGAGACCCCGAATTATGTAACATTTGAAAATTATTATATCGTTTTCATCCCAAAAATTGTTTTCATATTGTAACAACTTTTCCTCCACTTGGGGCAACGGTGCCTTATTAATTTGAAAATGAGTATTTTGAGATCCTTTTGCCGTGAAAGGAACTTTTTTGTGACTGGAAGATTTGAAGAACAGAGCACGTCAAATCATTCTTTTTAATGCATGATAAGTTTGGTGATGCAATAATTTCAAGAAATTCCGATATCGAATGGCCTTTTAAAGGGATGTAATTGCACACCCTTGGATCGCCGCTGATGAGGTTAGTTGAAGGCATTGCTTGGTTACGATTTTATTCGTGTATTGCAAACAAATACCGAGCGTGTTATTTATTTATTGGTAAAAGTAGATCAAAATTCGGGCTCACCGAGTGTGTTTTTGCAGAAACAGCTACAGGTCGCCGTTTGAAGATGTTCTACTTAGAACTTGATTGGATCTTCATTTTTTGCTTTTCCTTCCTTTCTTTAGTGTTATTTCTTTTTTATCTAGTTCTAGTTTTATCAAGTAGTAGTTTGGCTTATCCAGTTTTTTTCAATGCCATAATCATTTCGTAAAACTAATCTTTCAATTGGCAGTTTAAGGGATTTCTGGTGTCGATTACCAGCTACCGCAAGTCAAATGCTTACACTGAAATATTCCCAACTTTCGATAATGAATACGGCGGATAGATAGGCAAATGATTGAAACTTTTTTCTATTTATTCGATCATTTTAGTTATTGTTTATTGAAAATAATTAATGGTAGGTACAAGGAATTTAATTGAAGCGCGAAGAAATTTTTTCGAGAAAAGCCATTAAAAAGTAAATTATTTTCATTTTGATTTTGCATTACGTTCAATGAATTATTCAATAATTATTTAACATTTAACAAGTTCGCATGTAAATATGAAACTTTTTTTTTTCTTATGATTTATACACGCGGAGAAGTTTTGTAATTATCGTCACATAAATGTTAAGGACAACGCATTATATTATTGTATATAAATAAACACATAAACAAGGTAAATAATAAATAAATCAGAAATTTTAAAAATATAATAAAGTTACGTATATATATATATATATATGTATATATATATGCATTAAGGCGGAAGTAAGCGACAAACAAGGCAATTAGTATAGTAATCGTAAACGGTGTCAATTTCAAATTCCAAATTCAATGAACGCTTTTTTATTTTTCTATTGATTATATTTACTGTTATATATATTATTTATATGAAATCTTTTGTTTATTTGATTTCATTCAGATTTTTTATATCTACGATCCGGGCAGAGTCTGCCGAAGAAGAATTTCCGTACTATACGAGATTCTAGATTTACTTACCAATGCATTTGTGCCTATCTATCCATGTGCCCTTTCATCAGTCCGTCTGTCCCCCTTTAAAACATTTATTCCAAAAAGTCGGATCGAGAACTCAAATTAATTTCTACAAATCTATCTAGAATATACCTATGATATGTCTACAACTGTCTCCGATAGCTAAGTAAACATAAATTGCTATAAAGTTTTTCACATACACATGTACATTTATATAAATTATTGTAACTATTTCGTACATGTGTAGTTGTTTTTTATTGTATCCATTTAACAAACGGTGTCTGCATAAAAAAACTCACCGATTTTCTAAGCAATGCAATTCCTAATACGGAAAATGCAAATACAGCTTCAGTACAGTAGTTCGATGCAGCTGACCATTGGCGAAGAAAGGGACCAACACAAAAATGCCACAAATCAATTAGGTGTTGATAACGTGTTTCTAGAAGGGTATAAAATATCGTAACATTTAAACGGGCAAGACAAGAAGAAGCATTGTAAACATAAGTGTCTATAAATAATTTGCAATTCGATCTTCTAGGAATTGCAAATAAAACCAGTGGTACGAATTTAATCTCAAACAGAGTTGGATGGAAAGGTAAAATCGCTAGAAGTCGTTTCACCTAACACGATATTGATTAACGCGTAAATCAATAATTTCCGAGACATCTCCAACACTAGCTATTGCCTAACATGGATTACTTTTAAAAGGAGCCGACAAATTGTATGTAACCTCTGAAAATGTTATATAATTGCGATCTTATATATACAAGTTACATACAGTCGTTGCTTTAAAAGCAATGGAGGTGAGGTTAGAAAATATTTCGATCAAAATCAAGATTGCCTTGAAAAGTCTTCTGGCAATCTCCTCCTCTTCTCTCCTTTTGAAATAGCAATCGATCGTTGGTTTGCTGTGTACTATTATCTGGGCACCGTATGGATGATTAACTTCGTGATAATTGTTCTCGATAATCGAAAAGTGAAGTACCAAGAGATAGATGACATCCTAAAGATACCGATATTTTGGATAAAATTTCGTGTACGAGAGAGTGGTTTTCCAAACGAGTCTCGCGTTTAGCTGCATAGGAATACAAAACACACCAATGCGTCACTTATTTGGAGCGCTAATTAATTTGCGATAAAGAGAATTTGAACTCGAGGTGCGTGACAATGGAAGACCACTACATCGGGTTCATTGAGTGAAAACGATCTGGCAAAAGCTGTTCAAAATGACCAATGACTACCATGGTAATATTGTGAATTGCAAAGTTCGAGTTTCTGTTCCATTCACAGTACTTGCCATGTCTGGCTGCCAACTGCTTGCCAATTTCAAAAGGATACGCCAAAGAGGAAAAAAACTGTATTAAGTGATGAAGCTATTGCGGAATTTGATGTATATTTGGAGACTCTTGACAAATTGTTCAATAAAAAATGCATCGGATTGCTAGAGGAGCTTGTGGAGGACTTGTGTCACTCTTGAGGCGGACATTCACATTGGTGAATACAGACGAATTCGTATCGAGTGCTCGTTAACTAAAATGATTTTGATTTTGATTTCATTCGTTTGTCTTTGTTTCTTTCATTATCGGACTTTTATTTTCTTTTTCTATATAATTTTTATATTTTTGTATATCATATTAGTTTATATCTTATATTAACATACATACTTGATATTCTATTTTATTTTATTTCATTTCATTTCATTTCATTTATTTTAATTTTACTACACTTTTATCTCGCTATTTACTATTGAATTAATTCGTATGCTTGATATATATTATACGTATATATGTGCATATAATAAACATATCTGATGTGAGACGATACTGTAACTCGTTTACTCACTTAATATTAAGCTGATCTAATATTTACACAATCAAAATTTGTTTAACAACTTAATTGAATGATTGTACTTTCCCTCATTGTGTGTGTGTGTGTGTGTGCGTGTTTTAAATGTTTTTGTTGTTGTTATTTCATATACAGAGATTATATTACCCATTATGACGGCATATAAAAATTTAAAATTCATTTAAAAGCTCATTACAAATGCGAAATTTATGTACATCGGCAATTTGCAAAAATTGTGATACAATTTAGTCGGACACAACACCTTACGCATGATCATTACGAAGGCATATGGGTATGTATGCATGCCTGCATGCTTGCATAAATTCTCATGGCAACTTTTGTGGAATGAGAAATATCTGTAATCGTAGGTGTGTGTCTATATATATATATATATATATATATATATATATATATATATATATATTACACTT